>PVKA01012660.1:0-57179 GCA_004027165.1 Ctenomys sociabilis | reverse complement strand
AAAAAAAAAAAAAAAAAAAAAAAAAAAAAAAAAAAAAAAAAAAAAGATATGTTAGGGCCCTCAAATTTAAAGACTCAATCCAGAAATGGGCATCTGAAATGAACACACACTTCTCAGAGGACGAAATTAATGAAGTGAATAAATATATGAAAAAATGCTCCACATCGCTAGCCATTCGTGAAATGCAAATTAAAACAAAACTGAGATAGAATGTCACTCCAGAAAGAATGGCTATCATAAAGAGATCAAAGAACAACAAGTGTTGGAAAGGCTGTGAGGAAAAGGGAACACTTCTCCACTGCTGGTGGGAATGTAGACTGGTGCAACCATTGTGGAGATCAGTGCGGAGACTCCTCAAAAATGTAGGACTGGAAATCCCATTCAAGCTGGCTATCCCCCTACTGGGAATTTTCCCAGAGGAACTGAATCCATTATATCATAGTGATGTGTATCTATGTTTATAGCAGCATATTTGTGATATCAAAAACTTGGAAACAACCTAGGTGAACTTCACATGAGGAATGGTTGAAAAAGTCGTGTCTTTCTATATAGTGGAGTATTACTCAGCTATAAAGAATGATAAATTTGAAGAATTTATATTAAATTGGATGCCACTTGAACATATGCTCAGAAGTGAAATAAACCAGACACACATGCGCAAATACCATATGGTCTCCCTAGTATAAGAAGTCAAAAGAAGAAATACAAAGAGAAATGTACAACTAAAAAGAATTTAGTCTGATAGGGCGAACTGAACGGCATATGCTGTAGAGTACTTAGGAGCTTTTCTTCTGGATGGTTAACAACCTAAGTTCACAGATGAAAAATTTGAGAAATAGCAGGCCCGCAAGGTCAGCCAACATTTTGGCCCTAGCCTTTCAAAGTTAGCGAAGACTCAGTGCATAGAAGAACCTGTACTTTAATATCATGGAGCTCAGTTGTGCCCCAAACTTTCTGAACAAGGAGATTATGGAGCCACAGAGGAAGGTGATCGATGATCTATAATGTGCCTGGGGAGAGTCACATGGAGAGAAAACTTTCTCTCAGCCTCTCACAGAGAGCAAACTGGTCAAGCAATGGCCATGATTCCTCCACATGGCTGACACAGACAAAGCATCTACAGAGTAAGGTACAGGATTACAAGATAAACCCTAGGGGACTTAACTGACCTAATCAGATACAAAGGCTACACGTTTTGTTATATAAGTCTTGCTCTATCTTGGTCTTAACCATCCAGCAGAAAAGCATAAAAATGAGGTTTATAACATGGGGCCATAATAATATGTTGAGCTGTAAATGGCTATAGTCAACAACTTCTTCAGATAAGTCACTTTTATTGTGAAATGCTGGACTGTGTTGGATTGTGTCGTCAAGTTCAGGCACCTATAATGGTTTAGTGACAATGGAGTGCCCATCTTTGACAGGTCTAGACCAAAAAATGGTGATACAAATGAAGAACCATGATGTGTTTGTGGAAACAGTACAGTTAGGATAAATATGCAGTACATCTGCATGATTTTATGAGAATCAAGATTTGCACTAATAGTGGTTGGATGAGATATTATGCCAACTTCTAGTACTATGAACAACCACTAGGAAGACAGCAAGGTAGAAAGAATTAATTATTGAAACTGTGCTATAATTCAGCTTTAAAAAAGAAGATAAGTATACAGCTACATTCTCTTAATTCATTGATAAGGTACACTTGCTCTAATAGTTTCTGTAAGTAGAATAGCATGTATGCACCTTGTATGACAATAAACCATTACGAAAATAATTTGTAATGTATTAATTATTGAATCTGTCCTGTTAATTTGATTTCAAAGGGTCTCATTGCTATTTGTTCTTCAATAAAAAAAGCAGAAAAGAAGAAATTATTTCTGATATGATTTCTTCTATACCTTTCTGCAATTGTTCCTTTATTTCCAATGCTATTATTTCAGAAATTCCAGGTGTGTGATTTCCAATTTCCTCCATGCTATTGTCTTCTGCGTTTGTACTCAGTGGACTTGGGGCCTCAGACTGCTTTTTGTTTCTTTTCTTTGTCGTTTTGTATACTACTGACTTTTTACCTTTGCTGTAGAGCTTAGATATAGTTATTACCTTAGCTGCAGGTCTGTATGTATGAAGTTCAGACTCCTCCAGGTGGGTGTGGCTTGGGTCTGGCTGCTTTGCTCCACTTCTTCCTGCTGCAGCCTTGCAGGTGAACCCTTTCTGTCACTCTGGCAAGATGTTCTGCTCCTGAATCATCTGGGTGGGTCTTGCCTCTAGTCTCTTTGCAGGGAATCCTTCTGAGGAGTTCCATTCTGGGCCTTCTCTCTGGGCCACTTCAGTATCCAGTGGGCCAGGCATTCTCACACACCAGGCCTGCACTCTAGGTCACTCCAGGATCTGGAGGCCCAGGTGGTCTCACTCACACTGCTTGTTTCTTAATAAAGTTATTAAAAACATAGAAAAGTTCCTGATGGATAGTTCTAGCTGCATAATATTAAAATCTCCCATGGACCAACCATGAGTATAATGTATAAGGAATGATGCGTAGTACCCTTTATAGATGTTATAACTTTACTCCAGAACTACGAAGGTGTATACAGTTACTCTGCCAGCAAAGTTTGTCATAAATTACGCAGAAACTTTGCTCACCACATATACACCTACCTTTTCTGGGCCTACTGAGTAACATGTGTCTCCCAGTCTAGTTACGCACTATACAGTCCTTGCTTACTGTGGTCTACCTCAAAGCTGGAAGCCTTTTTGTGTCACTTGGTAGATAATTATTCCAACAAAGCAAGCAGTGACATGTGCCATATTCCAAAGAGGTTGTCTAGGAGTTTTTCTTCCTTCTTATCAGTGGTATCTGGAAAGTGTAGTATTTTATAATTTACTTGAAAGGGATGTCCTAGTATCCCCTAGATTATTCAACTGGCTATAAACTTTGATTATACAGTCATCTTCTGAACCTAATAGATTTCTGTCTCACTCTGTCAGGGATCCACATATATGTTATCAGTGAGCTGAACATATTTGCCACTTCTTGCTTCTGTGAGGTGATTATTATGAGACCACTAGACTATAATAAGACAGATTTAACCTAGACCAGCTCAAGTTTGTAAACATCATCTACCCTGAGAAGTTTTAACATCAATGTGTGTACATAGGGAGAGATGACTAGCAAAGGAAGCTAAAAGGTATCCATAGAAAAAGTTATGAAATCACGTATGAACGAATTTACTGTTTCCTTGTGAAACAGGGGATTCAGAAGTGAAGAAGTTGGAGGTTTTGTTTACAGTTATTTGAATTTAGATGTGGGGAAGCCAAAGATCACATATTCTGTGACATTCTTGGAATAAATTAGTGAATACACTGACCTCTAGTAATACCATACAGGAAAGACCATTCTTCTCAATTATATACATGTCTCAGTCTGTCGTGGGCATGCTAGAATTGGCAACATCTATTTGTTCATAGACATTCTATTAGCAAGTGTTCACCAAGAAACTGATTCATAAGAGTTCCTGCTTTTTGTACTGGGAATATGAAAAGAACAAGTTAGGCATATTTTCTGCTTGTGTGTGAAAGAAAATTACCAAATAGAATTAAAGTACAAAAATATGTTATGTTACATTATATTACAATGTTATAAATATAATAAAATACAATTTTAGATTGTTATATATTAGATTACAATATATCAAAAGATCTAAATGTTATGAATAAATACAAATCACAGAGAAAAGATATGGGGGTGAAGAGACTAATTTAGTTGGGTGATCTACGTAACAGAGAGAGACCTTAGCAATGTATGAATGAAGACATAGAAAGGTTCTTGCAGCTGCCAAATGGTAACCATCTCAGATGCCAGCAGGAAAGAGAGCCCACTTGTGGGCCACCAGCTGGCAGAGGAACACCTGGAAGAACTATTTAGAGACTAAACATTGAAATATGGCCATGGTTAGAATCAGATGAGATCTAAGAACAGTCTTGACTTAGAGCCCATTCTAGTCCTAGTGAAATAAGCAACACAGTCTCACGTAGTTTTAAAAATAAACTCTTCCCATATTGTATTGTATTGTATTGTATTGTATTGTATTGTATTGTATTGTATTGTATTGTATTGTATTGTATTGTGTTGTATGGGAAGCAGGGAGTCTGTCTAAGAAATTACTTAGTGTACAGAGGTGTTAGTATATTGCACTAGAGTGACCAAAATTCATATTAAATTTTATATTCAATTTCTGTTGTGAAACAGCAAAATCCATACTTAACAGCCAAGATTTTGGCCAAGGCAATCAGAAAAGCAAATCCCTTGGGGAGCAGCCATGACTAATAGAGCACTCTTAAATAAGGGATACCACCCCAGCAGCATCTTTAAAACTCTGTAAAGTGAATTCTGAGATCAAGATAGCCAATCTGAGCCCAAGGAAGAGAAGAAAATAGGCACGTGTATTACATGCTGGATTTTTGCTTACAGACTGGTTTATGAACTCCTTCAGGGATTTTAAAGACAAAGTATTTTGAAGATGGTACTCATGTTCCTTTTCAAATAGATAGATCGATGGTGGCTGATGGTCAAAAGGGATCCAGAGAAAGTGTGTAAATGCATGTTTGTGTATGTGTGTGTGTGTGTGTAAACAAAATAATTTGTCCTAAATGTTAATGGTGGGTGATTCTGCTTACATTTTCCTCAGTGCACAGGCTTAATATTAAGACAGAATTAAAATTGGTGCTAAAAAGCAATGGTAGAGGAAGAAAGAGCTTCATTGCATTCCGCAGTTCCTAGGAGAATTAAAGTATTCTTTTGCAGTCTCATTTCATAGTCCTTTGTTCTTAGATATGGGCATTAAAGCTCTACTCTCAAAAAGAATGCAATAAGAGGTCTTAAAATCATAAGAAAAATATATTCCTGCATTATTTCATCAAGAATACAAAATCATCTTATCCTTCATGATTCTAACAGGTATGAATATACTCTCCTTCTTTCTTTCTATTTTTTTCTGGTGGAACCAGGGATTGAACTCAGACTCTGAAAATGCTTATTCTACTGAGCTAACTCCCCCAGCCCCTTACTTTTTTTTTTCCTTCTCATTTCATGACCTCTTCACTTAATGATGATTACATTTGCTTCCTTGACTAAATTCTCATCTTTCAAGTATGCAGATACTCTGGCCAATATGACAGGTCAGATAGCCCTCTCACAGAAAGATGGGCCAATATTCATGGTTCTTAGGGTACAAGTGAGAAGAAAGCTAATGATGGGCTGTGGAATGCCCTTATTGGTCATCCTGTCAAATTTCAGATGAAGAAAAACAAAATGAAACACAAAGAGACAATTCAGACTGTGCCCAGTGCCCTTTCCATGGGACAGTGGAGATGGCTCTGTAGAATAAGTGCTTGCCCGGCAAGTGCAAGGGCCTGAGTTCAATCACTGTTTCTGAAAAATAAAGTATACATCACTAAAAAAAAAGAAAAAAATTAAATCTGACATATTTTAATCTGCATAAAAATGCAAATATCTTCCCAAAGTAACTGTGATTTCTTTCTGTTTACTCTCATTCAAAATACTGAGTTTAGACAGCTAAAGTATCCAAACGTCATTCTACTAAAACATATCTACATATTTTGTGGTTAAAGAGGATAGAACTTCAATGAATTCTGATCCAACTATATCTGTGAATTCCATACGTTAGCTTTTATGAACCCAGACAAACAAAATTCACATAGAGATCGTACTTACTGAACTTTTAGTCCATACCAGAAAAATATCTTAAGCATTTTAATCCCTTTTATCTCACTTAAATCTCAAAGGGATTTAATAAATTTTAAATCTAAGTTGAGTGTAATTCCAGCGCTTGGGGAAGTTGAGGCACGAGTGGCACAAGTTCAAGCCCATCCTAGGAATCCTGATGCAAGAGTGCCTCAAAATACAGCTCCTTGTGAAAGTTTTTGACTCAACTTGAAGTATCAGCAAAAAAGAATAGTTAAAGCAAAGCCACATCAAAGTTCATGAGGCTAAACAAGAGGTGGGGATATGGATCAAAAGCAGAGAGCCAGGATTTTATATCTGGAATACAGTGTATGTAGTCTGGGTATTCCCCAAGGTAAAGCTGAAATTGGCCAGGGAGACAGCTCAGTAGAATAAGCACTTTCCTGGCAAGTGCAAAGTTCTGAGTTCAATCCCCTATACCACAAAAAAAGCTAAACTTTCATTACCTAATTTCTGAATTTGAGATCTCTCTCTCTCTCTCTCTCTCTCTCTCTCTCTCTCTCTCTCTCTCTCTCTCTCTCTCCCTCTCTCTTGTATTTTATTTTATTTCATTTATTTATTTATTTATTTATTTTCGCAGAACTGGGAATTGAACTCAGGCCCTCACACTTGCCAGGGAAGCACTTATTCTTCTGAGCCATCTTCCCAGCCCTTATTTTCATATATGATAGATAGATAGATAGATAGATAGATAGATAGATAGATAGATATCGGGGCTATAGGGATCACAGGGTGTCACTATGTGAGATCAGATTCAGTGATTCTCTTGTATTCAGCCTCACAAAAACTGGGATTACAGGGGTGCACCACCACACACAGTCTCAATTGCTGTCTCACCAGGCCCTGGGGGCAGGGCCAGCATGGCAGGCCTGGAATCAAACCCTGGCTGGTTCAAATGCAGAACCACAGGGATGAAAACAAATGCCCAGCCAAAATAAGTGCAGAGGACCCTAGCTCACCTGAAATCTATGAATTAATAGTGTCAGAAATAAATAAGCAACAGCAGAGAAGTTTAGAGAAACTCAGAGCACAATTAATTTCTGAAATAACAAAAGAAAACTCTAAATTCATAACATCTGAAGTAAAGAATCAAATACAGAAGCATATGAAGGAAACCCAATTCGAAAAAAAAATTCCCTTCAGTAAAAATATTAACAACTGGTTCTAAAGAAGATATTGATAAAAAAAATACAGAAGATTAGAAAAATCTTGAATGAGCAATAACAGGAAAGGAATAGATTTCATGAGGTAGAGTCAAAAACACACAGAGGTACTTAAATCTCAATCGCAAGCTTGCAAAGCTGTTTCAGTGAAAGTGAGGACAGAATTTCAGATCTTGAAGACGCCGGTGCAGCTAGCAGAAAAGTAAGAAAAGATCTCATTTAAAAAAAAAAAAAACAAAAAAAAACTAGGATTCAGGGAAGAATAATTAATCATTTGCAAGACAATGCAAAAATGAACAATTTGAGACTAATAGGTATCAATGAGACAGAAGGAGTCAATACAAATGATATAAAAGAATATGTGCAGAAGTAATAGCAGAAAACTATGAAATATGAGGAAACAATCTGAAATCTAGGTAACTGAAGCATACAGAACACCAAGTAACCTCAACCCAGTTAAAAACACACCGAGACATATAATAGTCAAGATCCCAGAAATCCAACACAACAATAATATACTAAAAGCTGCTAGAGAAAAGATACATTCAAAGGAAAACCCATCAGAATTACAGCAGACTTCTCTTCAAAAAAGGTGAAGGCAAAAAGCATGGATCAGAAATTTAACTATTCTATGAAAACAAATTCTGGCCCTGACTACTATATCCTGTGAAACTCTCTTTTGAGTTTGATGGAGAAATGAAATACTTCCATGACAAGGAACAACTAAAGAATTTCATGTTGACAGTGCCATCCTTACACAGGCTACTGAAAGATGTTCTAGAGAGGGACCAAAATGATCAGAACTCCATGAACAAGAACAGAAGCAACCAACTAAATAGGGCAAACAATGAAACACAGGACAAAAAAGTAGAAAATAACAGCAGGTAAATAGCATGTCATGCTTAAGTCAACACTCTCAATTAGAACCATCAATGTAAATGGACTCAATTCACCAATTAATAAAAATAGACTGGCACAGTGGATTAGGAAAAACAAAAATTGAACAATATGCTGTACACAAGAAACACAAAATAAACTCATAGTCTGAAAGTCAAAGGACGGAAAACAATACTACATGCCCCAGTATATCAGAAAAAAGCAAGGGTAGCAATCCTATTCTCAGATTCTCAGACAGTCTCAACTTCAAACCAAGAACGATCAAATGAAATAAAGAAGGCCACTATATATTGGTTAGGGGAAAAAATCAAGAGGAAGAGGTAACACATCTAAATATGTATGCACCAAACATGGGAGCACCCAACTATATAAAACAAATCTTAATGGACAAGAAAAATCTGATATCGAATACCACAATATTAACAGGAGACCATAACACTCCCTTATCCCAAAAAGATAGGTCAACGAACAAAAAATTAGCAAAGAAGTAACAGAACTGAACCAGAGCTTGGAACAAATGGACTTGGTGGACATATGCAGAGTGTTCCACCCAAATACAGCTGAAAATATGTTGTTTTCAGCTGCACATGGGTCATTTTGTAGAATATACCACATAGGTCAGGCTTAGACCTGCAAGAAAACAGAAATTATCCTATGCATATTATCTGACCACACTCCAATGAAACTGGAAATAAATGACAAAAGAACCCAGAAAAAAATCCCTAAATACATGGAAATTAAACAAAACCCTACTCAGCAACCAGTGGGTCACAGATGAAATTAAGCAAGAAATTCAACCATATCTACAATTCAATAAAAAGTTATTACTCCCTGAGTAATTTATGGGATGTGATGAAACCAGTTCTCAGAGGGAAAATCATAGCTGTGAACTCACACATTAGGAAAACAGAATGGGAACAAAGAAACACCCTAATGCTACACCTCCAATGTCTAGAAAAGGAAGAGCAATCCAAACCCAGAGTCCAAAGAAGAGAAGAAATCATAAAAATTAGAGCAGAAAAGAACTCAATTGAGAAAAGAAAACAGTTCAACGAATTAACAAATCAAGAAGTTGGTTCTTTGAAAGATTAAATAAAATCGATAATCTCCTAGCTAACTTCATCAAAAAGAGGAAAGAAAAAACTCAAATACAAATAATAAAGAATGAAAAGGGTGTAATTTCCACAGACCTAGTGGAAATTCAGAAGATTATCAATAGCTACTTTGAGAATCTTTACTCTCACAGAGTAGAAGACACAGACAAAATGGACAGATTCCTAGAAAGCTACAAATTACAAAAACTGAATCAACAAGGTATAACCACTCTCAATATTCCAATAACAGTCAATGAAGTATGGGATATAATAATAAAAAAAAAAAACCTACCGACAAAGAAAAGTCTAGGTCCTGATGGATTCATAGCTGAATTGTACAAGAAATTTATGGAAGGTATATGCCCTATACTCCTGAAACTCTTCAACGATACTGAAAAGGAAGCAATCCTGCCAAAATCATTCCTGGAGGCAAGTATTATACTGATACCCAAAACAGGGAAAGACACAACTAAAAGAGAACTACAGGCAATTCTCCTTTGTGAACATATATGCAAAAATTCTCAATAAAATCCTAGCAAATAGAATACAGCAAATCACCATGAAGATCATACACCATGACCAGGTAGCATCCATTCCAGTATGCCAGGATGATTCAATATTCAAAAATCTATAAATGTAATATACTATATCCATAGAGCAAAATCTAAAAACCACATGATCATCTCAATTGATGCAGAAAAGGCTTTTGACAAAGTCTAACATTCATTCATGTTCAAAGTCCTACAGAAAACTGGAATAGAAGGCCTCTACTTCAAACTGAAAAAAAATCATTTATGAAAACCCAATGGATAACATAATTCTAAATAGGGAAAAACTGAAATGTGTTACACTTAGATTTGGTCAAGACAAGAATATCCTCTCTACCCCTTCTATTCTATATTCTGGAATCATTACCTAGAGCCATTAGACAAGAGAGATAAATAAAAAGAATAAGGATAGGTAAAGAAGAAGTTAAATTATCACTATTTGCACATGACATGATACTTTATTTGGAAGATCCAAAAAATTCCACCAAGAAGCTAGTAGCAATGACTCAAAAGTCAATAGCATTCCTCTACACAAATAACAAACAAACTGAGAAGAAAATTGGAGAAAAATACCTTATATAATAACACCAATGAAAACGAAATATCTCGCAATTAATTTAACTAAAGAAGTCAAAGATCTTTTCAAGGAAAAGTACAGTACTCTTAAAAAAGAGATCATAGAGGTTTTCAGAAAATGGAAAGATATTCCCTGCTCCTGGATAGAAGAATCAACATTGTGAAGATGGCCATACTCCCAAAATTGCCATACAGATTTAATGCAATACACCAACATACCTCACAGACCTAGAGAAATCATGCCTAAAATTTATTTAGAACCTGAAAAGACCTACAATAGCAAAGGCAATTGTGGCCAATAAAGATGACACAGGAGGCATTACAATCCCTGACTGGAAATTATACTACAAGGCTACTGTGATAAAGTCATCATGGTACTGGCAACAAAATAGACTTGAGGATCAGTTGAATAGATTAGAAGATAGTCAAGCCTGTATGAACACACACAGCTACCTTATCTTTGACAAAGTGGCAAAACACACTCAGTGGAAGAAAGAGAGTCTCTTTAACAAATGGTACTGGAAAACCTGTCTCTCTACATGCCAAAACTTAAAACTCAACCCAGAACTATCACTATGCACTAAGCGAAAGTCAAAATGGATTAAAGATCTAAACATTAAAACACAAACACTAAATCTCCTGGAAGAGAAAGTAGGAGGAACTCTTGAAGACATAGGAGTAGGCAAAGAGTTCATGAACAAAAATGAAATCTCATAGGTAATACTTGAAAGAATTAATGACGGGGACCTCCTCTTATTGAGAAGTTTTTGCATGTCAAAAGAATTTACCAACAAAGTGAAAAGGCAACCAAAAATTTGGAAAACATCTTGACAAATAAGTTTTCAGACAAAGGTCTGCTCTCTAAAATTTATAAAGAAGTAAAACACATTAGGACCCCAAAATTTAAAGTCCCAATGCAGAAATGGGCATCCATGATAAACACACACTTATCAGAGGATGAAATTGAGGAAGTGAATCTGAAAAAAATGCTCTATATCATTAGTTATCCATGAAATGTAAATTAATATGTCATTGAGATACCATCTCACCCCAGGAAGAATGGCTATCATAAAGAAATTAGTCAACAAAAAATGTTGGACATGCTGTAGGGAAAAAGGAACCCTTCTCCACTGCTGGTGGGAATGTAGACTGGTACAACCATTATGGAAATCAGTGCAGAGACTCCTCACAAAACTAGGACTGGAAATCCCATTCAAGCCAGCTGTCTCCCTACTGAGAATTTTCCTGGAGAATCTGAAAACATCATATTATAGTGATATATGTGTACCTATGTTTATAGTAGCACAATTTGTGATAGCCAAATCTTGGAAATAAGCAAGATGCCTGTTACCTGAAGAATGGTTGAAAAGATGTGGTATTTTTATAGAATGGACTGTTACTCTGCTATAAAAAATGATAAACTCGAAGACTTACTATTTATGTGGATGCTACTTGAAGATATACTCATAAGTGAAATAAACCAGAAACACATGTGTAAATATCATATAGTCTTCCTCATATATGAATTCAAAAGAAGAAATAGAAATAGAAAGTTTTAACACAATTAAAAGAAAGTAAGAACTTTAAGATTAGACAATGAAGAGAGAGGAAGGAGAAGAGCTAAGAAACAGGACAGAGGCAAACCCACACAGTTATATGTATAAGATGGATAAGACAATGATCCTGAGCATCTTCAGGAGATTTTTGAATCTAGCGGTTAATTTGGAAGGATTCTCACTCTAACTATATTCTGATACCTGTGAACTAAGCAACTGCACTGAAGATGGCAATTTGTAATAGTAAGTTCATGGTTGGAGTGCTGTCATTCTGGTCTTCTGAATACATGCTGGTTATCAATACAAGCTGGTTGCTACAGTGCTGCCTCTCAGGTAGATGTTTTTTTTCAAAAGTGATGGGTGGTAAATGAAGGCAGGAGCCAAAAAAAGGAGTGTTGCGGGACTATCCTGCTGCAATGCTGCATATGGTTAGATTTCTAAACTTATGCGAAAGCATATATAATTGTTCATTCCTATTTTTAAAATATATATTAACTCTTTAAAATTTTACGTTATATTTTGTATGGACTTAAAGTTTAACATATCGGTATTTGATGAAAAGTACCTGTTCCATGTTAAGTCTAAGATGTTTGATATTAAGACACATAGTGAGGTTAAACTCAACAGCCTAATTTGTACGGTAATAACAAGCTTCTGTTCTGGAATGTTAACAACCTAAGTTTTCAGACTAAAAATTAGAAAAAATGGAGGACAGCAAAGACAACCAACATTTTGGTCCTAACCTTTCAAGGTTAATTAAGACTCAGAACATATGAGAACATGTACTGTAACATCATGCAACTCGGTTGTGTCCCAAATTTTCTTATCAATGAGATTATGTGGCCAAAGAGGAAAGTGATCAATGATGTAGAGTGTGCCTAAGGAGAGTCATATGGAGGTAAAACATTTTCTAAGGCTTTCACAGAAAGCAAATTGATCAAGCAATGACCATGACTCATTCATATGGCTGACACAGACAAAAGATCTACAAACTGTGGTACAGTGTCTCAGGATAAAGGAGTTTGACTGACCTTAATCAGATACAAAAACTGTATTTCTTGTTACATAAGTCTTGCTTTATCTTAGTCTTAGCCATACAGCATAAAAGTATTAAACCAAAATGTAAGAAGTAAAACCGTATTATTACACAGAGTTGTAAAGGACTCAAGTCAACAACTTCTGACATTGCCAGGCATACAGAAAACCCAATACTATTATGGAGCACTGGACTATTTGGTAATATTTTGCTTTTTTTACACACCTTTTTTTACACACCTTTAATATTTAAATAACAAAACTAAATAAAAAAGTGAATGACCATTTTGTGTCTATAGATTCAAAATCAGCAAGATATATATACAGCTATTGTCTCTTAATTCAATGAATAGAGGAATCTGTTCTAATAGTGTTTGTAAATAGAATATCATGTCTGCATCTTGTACAACAAATAACTACTGAGAAAACTATATGCAATGCATTCATTATTGAAACTGTCCTACAAATTTGATTTGAAACTTATTGCTATTTGTTTCTCAATAAAATTATGGAAAAAAATAAATAAAACAAACAAATGTTGGTCATCTTCAAAAAGAGCCAATTTAGTTGGACCTAACTTCAAACCCTAATGATCCTTAGGTACCTCCTCTTAAATAGTTGCTTATATTCAATTTTTGCAATATATGATTCTCCAGAAAAACAAATCCCCAAAGGAAATATGAAGGATTTTAAGAATCTATATTTTATGCTGACATACAAGAGCTTGAGTGGGACTTTGTACTAAGATAAAAGCTGAGCTTTCATCCTTTTAGTACCTAGCAAGCATCACAATTAAATGGTATATGTAGAAAGGGAACTACTGAATGAATGACTTTTATAGCAAAAGAAATCAAATTCAATCAAGTACAGTTCTAGCCAATGAGGTGTGGACCCAGGAGCACATCTGTCAATTTGAATCCATGAATAGGATTGTTTCCCCTTTTGACAAGATACAAGAAAAATAATAGAAATTAAAATCAAGAAAACTGCCTCAAGACAAGATACTTTGCAAGAAAAAAAAATAGGAAACACAAAATGTATCATTATAGGTCATGGAGTTCGGTGTATATGAATACTTACCTCTTAAGTTTGGGGTTTAAGAGAAGCAGATAGGTCCTTATCTTAGTCCATTTTCTGTTTCAACAAATAAATACCTCAGATTGGTTAATTTATACAGAAAAGATAGATGTCCATGTGGCTAACAGTTCTGCAAGCATCTATTTGACATTCTACTGGCTCATGACATGAGGAGGCAGGGCATGTCAGACAGAGCAAACTTGCCAACACGAGTCTTTCATACTCCTTTTACAAAAGCCACTAATGCAAGCACCACATTTTCTAAGTTTAATATCAGCTCTATGGCAAAGACATATTGTTTTAGAATAACCTTAATTTAATCATTCTTAAAATAATAATATTGATTGCTGGTTAGTTATTTTCCTTGAACAGGACACAAGATCCAAATATCCATGAACTTTTGCTCTTGTATCAAGGGGTTTTTGGATAAAATAACTTCATTTATTTTAACTATACCTTGGTTCTTAAGCCTTCTTTCTGTGTGCCTCAAGCCCTACAACTTTCCTTTCTAAGTCTTAGACTATCATGGTGGAAAAGAGAACAAGAACTTGAGCTTTTCTATTATAAATTTAGTTCATAGTGGAATTCTAGAAGCTGGTGTTTCATTCAGGAATATAATTGGGTAAAATGCATATATTTACTTTTTGCCTTTTATTTTCTGAGTTTGAAAAAATACCTTACTTTTTATACTGTCTCATATTGGCCTTGCCTAGAAAACATGATCCATTTCCTTTGTCCTTTGTTGAAAGCCAGTGGGGCACTGAAAATTATTATTATTATTATTAATTATTATTATTATTATTTTGGTGGTACTGTTGCAGGCACCTGAGTTAGCTAGAAATATTGTAGACAAACAGTGCCAGGCTCTAGAAGGAGTTAACCCAGAAGACAAAGACAACTATTGGAGGGATGGATGCTCCTGCTGTGAACCGGACCTAAAGGCCAAACAGATGTTAAAAAAGTAACAGCTGGGATTGATATTCTAAATAGGTAGCCATCACCCGAAAAGACCCAACTGAGTCACTAGCCCAACCCCCAAGGGGAAGAGACCCTGTCCCGTATTCATGCCCACTTACTATGTGACTCGCTTCCCATTTGGTCCTGGGCCTAATCAACTTTACCTGAGCAATGGCACTTGCAATCCCATTGGTTGATCATAGTTTTGTCCCACCCCACATCTGCCTAAGCAAGACCCCTTATTTACCTTAGTCCCACATGGTTTTGCCCTATAAAAATACCCAGAAAGAGGCAGCTTCCTGGGCAACCAGCTCAGGTCCCCCTTCAGCTCCTCTCCGATAGAAGCTTTTCTTTCCAATAAAGTTTTATCTTCAACCTCTGTTCCTAAAATTTATTCTTCAGTTTTAGAGAACATGAACTCATGCAGGTTAGGTTGGGAGTTTTAGTTCCCTGTATCAGTAGCAGGGATAAAACTCAGGACCTTGCCCTTGTCAGGCAAACACTTACTCCACTGAGCTATCTCCCTTGCCCCTCACTGAAAATGAGAATTGTATCACTGAGCCATTAATAGGCATAGAGATTTTTAAAGCATTATTTAGAGGGCTAATCTGAATGCACATTAACTGTTTTTCTCATTTGCATAATACATCCATGTAATTTTTAAATTGTTTTTAAAATGTCCACTTTGAGTAACAGACTATATGTCCATTTGTGAGGCTTTAATGGGGTATTTACAGCAAGAATTTATTTGTTTTTATTTTGTAAAATAAATTGCACAAGAAAATGAATTAATAAAATCAGTCAAGATTTTAATTCTGTGTGCTGATAAAGTTGTCTTAAAATTCAGATTTCAAAGACAATCATAATTTTCTATGAAAAATAACCAGAGTAGAGGAGACCCCAACTCTTTGCTCCATTACACCAATAAACCCCAAATAAATCAAAGCAACAACTCTTTTTACTCTGTGTACAAGTGGCACTATGCAATATACCATATGTATCTTAATTTGTTTGCTAAACAATCTAATGTAAAGGTGTTAGATTTGTAATTGTTTCTGCTTTGTATCCACTTACTCACATTTACTAAATATATTTCAAATCCTCAAAGCAACCTTGAATGGGAAGATCAAATTTCAATGATTTTATGGAGATACCAGTTTGAGAATGAACATTGTCAGGCTATGTAGCAAAATGACCAAACTTTGTTTAAATACTGTAAATCTAAGTAGTTATATTTTAGAAGACAAAACTTGTTAGATAGAGTCCCTCATGACTGACTATTTGTAATGATTCAAAATGACATCATGAGGCCAGAAACTCAAAGAAACAAAGAAAGGAATAAGTAGCAAAAGAACTGTGGAGGCATCAGGATCTGGGTATGAAGAAGCTGTGAAAGAGAAAAAAATTAATGAATGGCCTTTGTTATGAATGGTATAGTGTTAACAGAAATGGTGAAGGTTGGTTAAGCATGATAGAGAAATTTCTCAAAAGAAACATTGATTTGAAGTTCTAATCCAAAATGCTTGACTTAGATTTTGACAACTGGAATTTCAGAATCAAAGCTTTACTTATTTTTCATTTTAGCTTGATTTATTTCTATATTAATTTATATAGACGTCTTTCTTTCCTTCTCAATGAAACTTCAAGTTGCTATAGGTCCTTCCCCCACACCGTATCTTTCCTCAGTACCCCCCCTTCCTTCAGGGTACAGCACTGAACACTTAATTGCTATTCATGAAGGAAGAAAAGAAGGGACAGGCATGTAGAAATTTTATTGAATTAGATCAACAATCAGACTAAAAATGTATATTTCTAGTCTACAAATTTTCCAAAGTTAAAACCTTTTATGACTGGCAAATAGTAACAATCAGCCTGAAAAATTAAATCTCTATTACTGCAATTTTACTATGATTGGTATTGTGAAATGCTGGGCTTATTAGCATACAGGTCTACAATTACCCTCTGAGCTCTGAGCATTTTCTTGTCCTGTTGTTTTATCTCTCAAGATTTGTGTCTGGTTTTTGTTATATTTTTAAGTGCCTGCAGGATAGAATGACACTTGTATTTTGGCAGCATATGATGGTGATGATATTATTTCCACAATCAGTTTGGTGATGGTTGCTTGAACCCCTTCATGTCTAATGCAGAAAAAAAGTGCAGGAAACAATATTTGAACACTCTGCATTATGTTTAGCATCATTATTGCTGCTTTATGGCAAGTGCTCTGACATTCAAGTGAGTTCCCATTTATAATATTGCCATCATAATCTCTTCATTTTGTAATTACTTTTAGATACT
Source organism: Ctenomys sociabilis (assembly GCA_004027165.1). NCBI lineage: Eukaryota > Metazoa > Chordata > Mammalia > Rodentia > Ctenomyidae > Ctenomys > Ctenomys sociabilis. Next base: position 40,214 of record PVKA01012660.1, on the reverse strand, counting down.
TATAAGGTTTAATTTCTGATATTACTCCTCAATAAAAAAATAAACAAATCCATATTTTGGATTTATGGAAAATTATCCCAGGGATTTGAAACTGTTATTCTAATGTTGAAATAATTCAATATGTCCTATTATCAGTTTCTATAGTGTGCATGAATTATATGAATTTTTTGAGCAACCGTAGAGGTTCATTGTGGTAGCAACTCCTGTCTTGGAATGAAAAACATGTACAATAAAATATGCTGAAATGATTAGCTTATCAAGCTGCCCCTATGAGTCTGTTTGACTCTGGCTTGGGTACAGGACGTCAACCTAGCACGCTGTCTTTTTCCAATGATTTGACAGAGAGCACCCCACACGTATGGGGTTTTTAGTAGCTTGTGTGATGCCAGTGAGCTGGACAATACATCTGAGAGGCCAGCAAAATCAGACATTTCTGGCTGACAGCTTTGTTTCCACGTGATAGATTGACCAGAGGATCAAAAAAGCAGAGATCAGACATGGTGTAAACTGACAGCTATAGGACTTGTTGTGTAGAGAGGGTGGAGATTTCTTCTGTGTGACACATAGATTGCAACACAACACAGAAAGTGCCCCACACAGAGACTTTTTAAATTAATAGTATAATTAACATAATCATTCCACTTCACTTTCTGTACAAAAACCAAAAATATTTCCAAATCTCTACTGCTATAGTGTTATCTTGATGATATAATATTCATCTTTTGAATCTATCAGTCAATACTTGGTATTCACAGCCTAACAAGAACCATTTTTCCTTATAAAGAGCTAAGGTGATTGTTATTTACTTTTCCGCAGGCCACAAAATGTGAATACTAAGAACACCAAAAATTAAGGGGCTAACAGCAGAAATACAAGTAAGATTTTTCCTCCTGCCTACTTATGCTAAGTCCTATATTTCCTTGGTTTCCTTGAAGAATATCATCTGTATATATGCCAAGCCAACAAATTCTAGAGATAGAAATATCATTCATCACATAAATTATATAAATATATATTTGTTCTAAATACTGAAAAACTAGATTTACCAAAGATTTGGGAGCAGAGAAGATATAAAATATCATTTAACAATGGAACATACCTAAATAAATAAAAATCAAGAAGCTAATTATTTAAAATAACTGGGGAGATTATGCCATGAGGAAAAAATCAGTGAATATAACTGCCCATTCATTTCCTCAATTTTGCAATTAGGCAATAAAAAAGTATACAGCAAGTTGATAGAAGAAATAACTTAAGGTAGCCTGCTGATAGTTATGTGACAACTTAATTTAAAAAAAAATTATGACTGCATTAAGTTAATATTTTAGGGACAATAAATATATTTTTTGATAATTTATGCATGGATAATAATGAAAACTTTCTATAGCTATTCACTGAGATGACTAATCTTCACATTTCAGTAAATAACCAAGCAAAACCCCTGCAGCTTGTAGCTGTCAGTTCAGAGGAAGTTTCTGTTCAAGTTCTGAAGCTCTCCGACTCCTCTCTCCTCTGTCTGTCCATTTCTATAGGAGCTTTGTTGTGTTTTTATGATATTCTCCCCCCTTGAGACCAGCCATAGGAAAGGTACAATGGAAGCATTATTAGTATTGTTTGGGTTTGTATAAGACACACATTGGGAAACCTTGACTTCATGGAATAGCATTTGCAAAAGGTCCCCAGGGGGTACCTCTTACCAATCTCCCTAGCTCAACTCAAGGCTGAATAACAATAAAGAATGGGAAAAATTAAAAAGAAAGGAACTTTAATCGAACCAGTATTTGTGGAAATATGACATAGACCTAGAAAACACCTTTCTTACCTTCTGAAATGAGAAAGAGGGCTTCTCCAGGGAACTTTTGCATTGATGGCCAAATCACTGCTGGCTGAAACAAAATCCCTTATTAGCTGGAGATGTACTTCAAAAATTCCTTAAGAAAATCCAGGATTGGGATGTTACTCAGTGTCTAGGTGCTTGTCTAGCACATATAAGAGTCCAAGTCTGAATGTCAGCAACACAGAGACACACAATACACAGATACAGACAGACACAAAGAGACAGAGAAACAGAGAGACAGAGAAAAAATAACCTTTGCAAAACAGAATAACATAAGAAAAAATAAAGCAAAAAGGAAAAAAAGAAACCACAAATGTTCTCAATAAAGGGCTTTGCCTGGCATATAATCACTCCACTCTATTTTATAAAGATAATAAGTAATCAAATTATATTAGTTAATTATAATATATTATAATTGATTAATATGAATATAATACAATTGCAGTACATAAATAAGCATAATTATGGTTGAATATAATTTTATATGTAAACATAGATTATATTTGGGCCAAAACACTATGGTGAATGCTTTGCCTCCACAGACAAGCTCTGACCCTCACATAAACCTTGTTTGTGAAGCTGAGAAAGGACCATCAGCAACACCAAGAGGCCTGGCCTTTCAGAGTCCTTGTTCCTCCAGAAAAACTCAAGAAAAGATGTCTTCTCAAATTCTAACAAAACCAAAACTGTCAAAGGGTGGCAGAAAGAATATTGGATTTGGAATTGAAAAGGTTGAATTTGTACCACTGTACTGTTCTTCAAAAATTGCATGCCGTGGGAAAGTTAGGCCATTGATGTCTCTCCTTTTCCTAATCTATAAGAGTCACTATTTAATTCAATAGAAGTCTCATCAGGACCAAATGAGATATTTTTCCTAAACATACTTTATTCAATACAAAAGACCGAACAAATATGATACTTTTGGTATCCATAAAATATCAAGGAATGGCTGTTTTTAGGTAAATAAGATTGATAGGTCATGTGAGGGCTATGTTAGACAAATTTAAAAGTTCTTGCACACACAACTCAACTGATTTTACTCCATTTCACAATAGAGTATGTATGTCTCTTAATTTTGATAAATACACTTGTACATATATTATAAAATATAATCCAGTATGTGGATTTCAAATCATGGATATATTGAAGTAGAATTACAATTCTTTGCTGTTGTCATGGTATGGTGGTGTTGTGGTAGTGGTGGTTTCTTCATTTTGCTTTGCTTTTTGAGACAGGGTTTCACCATGCAGTTCAGCTGGCCTTAAACTCAGTTTGTATCCCAGGCTGGCCTTGAACTTGCAGTGATTCCCCTACCTCAGCATCTCAAGTGCTGGGATTACAGGAATGCACCACTATGTCCAGTTGGAATCCCAATTAAAAAAATAAAAGTTAAGCAGACACATCTGATTAGGGTAAAGCATTATTAAGCAGCCTTTTTAAATTTGAAAGAACACTTGCCACTATGCCTCAGTTCAGAATACCATACAAATGTACCCCAAATTTACAAATGACCCATTGAACTAGAGTAAATAGGACATTATACATACTTCTATTGATAGGTCTTCCAGCTCCTAAAGGGTTCACAACCATTAGCAACTAAAGACAAGTACAATCTGTGACATGACTTTCTGTTTTAAAAAGTATTATCTAAGAGTCTTTTGAAATAATGAAAAAAATTCTAGCATTGTTCATATAGTTTTGGTTGTGTTTTGTGCTAATCAATGCACCTTCTTCTCAAATATTCTAGAGTGTCTTGAGTTGTTTGCCATATCTTTCATAGAATTTCTTTTATAACTCCAAGAAACACATATGATCTATTCTAATTAAAACCAAACAAAATTCGTTTTTCTTTATTTGAAAAAGGACTCTTATTGGTTATGGCTTCCAAAAGTGTCCATAAGTCCTAAAAGGAAAATTTTCAGCCTCTTAACTGTAAACATCTATTCCTTCTTTCATTAGCACATATTCATTAGCATATTATGGGTCACTGTGATTCTGAAAATCAGTCAAATCAGTGTCTGTCTGAAGACATCCTCAGCATGGGAGACCTTGTAAAGGGTGTAGATGCGACGGTGGGTAGAAAATAGAGAGTGGGAGACAGAAACAGAAAAGGTGCAGAAGGTGCTCAAAATTCATTCAAGTGCAAGGTTGATAAAATAGAAAACAGATTCCCAGAACTACTTATAATAAAGCACATCCCTGTTAAAAAAGCAGAAAATTGGAGTTCGCAGCTCCAAACTATCCCCCAAAAGAACTAGTGCTCTGACTGATTTTCTAAGCCTCCTGTTCCTCACCTTTACAATTAGAGGGCTAGATGGAAAATGGATGGCCACCTTCCATCTACCCTGCTTTATGGATTCATGATAACAGAGATTTTAGTAACATGGATTAAGAAAGCATGCATACCAAGACATCATAAAAGCAAATTTACTGCAATACTTTTCTGAGTTCTACTATATAAACAACTCTCTTCTCTTTACACAGACTTTTAGCCATATAATGACTTCACAATGAACACATGGTTGCTAAGGAGGAGTTTACTGGGAGTTTTCTTTTCTAAGGCTTCATTTATGCATGAAAGAGACAACTTCTTAGTTCAAAATTATGTTCCATTTTCCTCATCTTGAATGGAATACTCTAGGTAAATTTTGTCCATTTTTGAATATGCTTTGTATGTAGCATACAACATACACTGTTCAAATACAAAAATCATGAACCTGGAATGTGTCCATGAAGACACTATATTTTATATTTAGAATTGGTACTTCATATGTCATAGGTAACAGTTACCTAGCCTTAATGTCTCTCAATATCAACAAAGAAAATAATGGACTATATAAAACAAATGCTACTTACTATATAAGTGAATAGCCTTTAATGTAGATGCACAGTAGTTTTCTTCTGATAGTATATCAAATAATGTTTTAATTTAAAAATGATCAGGGTCCTACCCTTAACATTAGGATCTCCAAGATCATTACTGATTGCGGGAACTGTGCTCGAAAGACTGACATTTACATCCAGCAAAATACAAATGGTGCATGTGGAAGATATTTACTCTATCACCCTGACACTGTTCTAACACCAATGTACGACAAGTATACAAACACCTATTATTTTGGTAAAAATATTCCTGAACTAGTATATTTTCCAACAAGTGTACAAGTTCCTTTTTTTTTATTTTTAAAGAATACAAAATAGTAATAGAAAAAACAGAATTAGAAGTGATACAAGATTTCACTAAACAAATAGGAATTCCACAATGGTTACTGTATAACATGATGCTATCTTCAAATTAATTGTTCAGATTAGGGTATAAATTTCATTTCATTTTTTTTTTTTTTAGTTATCGTAGCATTATAAAGAACTGGTAAAGACCGGGCCACTAGGAACCGTTATTTTTGAAAGGATTTCATACTTAAAAAAAAGCCAGTCATGGAAGCTGCTGCAGTAGATGGAAGAGATCTGAGCCCTTTGGAGATTTTCACAGTCCTCATTGTGTTTTACTGTTTATGAAAAGGAGGCAGCATTTGTCTCTGACCACTCCAAAAGAATCATCTAAGTAAAAGGTAACTAAATATGCAAGTTCCTAGGAGCTTTGTATTAAAAGGGGGGAATGATGCAAAATGAAGATATCGTGATAGTTACTGTGGTTGTCACTATTACTTCACTGCTGTACTATAATATCCTGTCATGCTGTTAACAATCTTCTTGGGACCAAAAGTGACAGGTGTAAAATGATTTTTTTTCAATGTCATATTCACTTTGTCTTGTAAGGGAATATCTACAAGGACCTCAGAGGAGGCCAAAATAGTGGATCTTTGTATGCTAAGTTTCTTTAGCTTCAGCAATAGAGTACACATTCATTATTTCAGTTCTTCCACCCTTTCAATGATTTACATGAATTTAAATATAATGTAAAGCTCCTGTTGATTCAAACAGTATTAAAAAACACTGAAGGGACTCTCCTTTGAGTTAAATTGTGGCAGTCTTCTTGAATATCAGAACTATTTCTCTCCAGGCTTTCGAGGACAAACTCCATTTCAACTCCTGTCTCTTGAAGAGTTACATAAATGTACATAGTAGAAACTGCTATTACATGCTAGTCAAGGTTTCTTTATCTAGAGCTAGAGGTTTTTTTCCTAAAAGGAAAACAGAGATCTAAAGCTCTTGTACTTCAAAAACTGCGCTGTGATTTTGTATATCATTATAACCAAAAATTTAAACAAAATAAAAACATACTGAGCCACATAATGCCAAAAATCAATTTGAAGAACAAACCAAATATCCCTCTCTTAAACTAGCAAAGGAATCCTTCAATGACTTAATGATGTATATGGGTGAAGCAGAGCATTCCTTGGTCAAATGCTAAGATTGTTACAGTAGTTAAAGTAATGTCACTATGACCCAAAAAATACATATAGTTGCTCAATGAAACAGAATAGAGCACTCAAAAAGCAACTTATTTTTTTAAAAGAATGAGAAAAAAGGTTATGAAAATACAAAGTAAGACCATGCATGAAATTTTTATCCATAGAAATACACAAATAATCAGAAAATTGTGATTTATACCATATAGAAAATATATTTAGATTCTTGCATTAAGTTCAAGTTAAATATATTCATTAACTCATTGTTATTTTCTAATAAGTTTTCGATTAATTATCTTTTGGTGTCCAAGGCAATATGATTATTGCAGGTCCTGTGACTACCTTATTTGACATGGGTATAATTTGTAGTAATAGTATGACTTTCAGTATTATGCACTGATTAGGTCATCCAGATGCCATTATGTAAAATAATGGCAGTGATGGGAAATATATTTTTAACTTTCTTATTAAATGCACATTTGCACTTGGTTTTATGTACACATTTTTAAATTCTGTAATATGGAAAAATACCACAGCTGATGTGATAATATTGCTGTTTGACTCACAAATATATGTTGCAACTATAAATGCCATTTACCAGAAGATTTTGATCATATTCTTGTGATCATAAGATGTGATGAATCATAGTCATAGATCACAGTTATTTAGGTTAAACTTTTTGTGGTGTTTTTCTTACTTAAAAAGTGTGTTTGACACGTTTTGCATTAATCATGAGCTGGAATTGGTTTTTGGTTTTCTTTCTTTATGATTTTTGTTAGGTCTTGGTCAAAATATTAAACATAGTAATTTATTTTTAAACTAGAATTACATCTATTACATAGGTCAACAGGCAGCCAAACAGAATGAACTGTATTACTCAAATCCATTAAATTGTCATTAGAGTTCAGCTGATCTACCTACTGAGTACAACTGTAAGTGCATAGTTTAGTCTTTTTTTTGCACAGACTAAAGCAATTTAAGAATCACAATTGTGTCAGTATCACATCAAAACAATTCATGCACTTGGAAAATAAAACCTTACATTGTTTTGGCTATCACCTACATGTATAATGTATATATTTTATAAAGCTAATTTTTTCCCTTTTCAGTAATTAGCTTATTGAATAAAAATTTGGGCTGATAAAACAAAAAGCTTAAAAATCTAGCCAGAAAAATTTGCTTAAAAATGGCATTACATAAGGAGAAGCCTTCCAAGTCACAGGAATGTTTCCAAGACCATGTCCATTACATCCCTGTTGACCTCTCTGTAAAAATGGTAAGGCTATGGGACGTGCAGTTAACAGATCAGGACTGATGTAAACTATTAATTAGTCCCACATACAACTTAAAATTTTAAGATAAGTCATTTCTAAAGAAGAGTCATTCTTTAGAGAGAGAAAAGAATAACAAAGAAGAAAAGCATTCTATTTATAATGCTGTCTAAAAGAATAAAGCACACATGAATAAAGTTAGCCAAAAAGATAAAAGATGTGTACAATGGAAACCATGAAATGCTGTTGAATGAAATTAAAGGAGACATTTTTAAGTGGAAAAGCATCCCATATTTATAAATTAAATGTTAAGATGATTAAGATAATCAATACTATCTAAATCATCTAAAGATGCAATATAATTCCTAAGAAAATTTCAAAGATTTTTTGAGGAAATAGAATCATCTATCCTAAAACTCCTGTGCAATCTGACTGGACCCCAAATAGCTAAAACAATTATGAAACAAAGTTGAAAATCACACCTTCTGCTTTTAAAACATACTACAAAGCTACAGTAACCAAAACCATGTGATGCTGGCATAAAGATAGATGTATACACCAATGAAACAGAATAAAGTCCTGAAATAAATCCTATTGTATATATAATCAAAGCGCTTTTGGGCCCAGGGAGATAGCTCAGTAGAATAAGTGCTTGCCTGGCAAGCACGGGGTACTGAGTTCAATCCTCAGTAGCACACACAAAAAAAATTTTTGACAAGGATGTCAGGACCATTCAATATAGTAAGAGGCAGACTTTATAACAAATAATATTGGAAAACGAAGGTCTACATGGAAAAGAAAATAGACTCTTAACACTATATATACAAATTGACTCAAATGGATTAACAAGCTTTATGTAACAGCTGAAACTGAAAAACTCAAGAAAGAAGCATTACAGGAAAAGATGCATAACATTGGTTTTTATTAACAATTTTTGTTAAGAACTTTTAAGCACCAAAGCCACTATCAACAGAAAAATCAGGCAATTGATGGAACTTAAATACTTGCAGATCACATATGTTATAAGAGGTAAGTATCCATAATATGTAAAGAACTCATATAAATGAAGGCAACTAAAAAAAGAAAAAAAAGAGAGATACAAATAGACACTTCTCCAAGGATACAAAAAAAAGGCAAATAAGCAATAAAAACACACTCATCAATATTAATAACTGGGAAATACAGATCCCCAGTGAACTAATATTTTATTCTCATTTACATGACTACGTATTATCAATAAAACAGAAAACAATAAAAGTTAGAAAAGATGAAGAAATTTAGAGCTGTTAGAAATAAAAAACCAAAAATAGTGTTATGGTTCTGTATTTTAAAATCACAATGCAAGTACCAGCTGAGATAGCTATTTTATATGGGTACATTCCCAAAACACTGAAAATAGGGACTTATGCAAGTTATTTGTACACCAGTGTTCACAGTAATAATATTTAAAACAACCAAAAGGTAGAAACAATTCCAAATGCCCATCAGTAAATGAATGGATAAACAAACGTATCTGCATACAATAAAATATAATTCAGCCTCATAAAAAGAATGGATACCTTGTAATATGTTACAAAATGGATAAGCAGTGAAGACATTGTGCTAAGTGAAACAATGCAGATATGAAAAAATAAACATTACCCATTTCCACTCCTAAGAAGTGCCTAGAATAGGCAAATACATAGCAATTTGCACTTGTCAGGGTTTGGTGTGAGGGGGAAATGAGCATTATTGTTTAATGTGTTTGAGTTAGAGTTTAGACAGATGAAACATTCTGAAGATGTGGGGTGTTGATGGTTGCACTGCACGTGAATTGTACACCTACAACTGTTTTGTTGTACATTTTATTCTATATGAGGTTTTTTTGTTTTTGTTTTTGTTTTTTTTGGCAGAGCCAGGGATTGAACTCACGCCCATGCGCTTGCCAGGCAAGTGCTTATTCTATTGAGCTATCTTCCCAGCCCTCTATATGTATTTTATTGCAATCAATTAAAACATTAAATTGCTTAAGATCAGGAATTATAGTATTTTCACATACCTGTGCTTTTGTCTGCCTATCAAGACCTCCAGGATATGCTGGAAAACCAGCTCCCACTTACAGGCTGTTTGGGGGTAATACACTCCCTAAAGCCTCAAGCACCCATATAAAAGGACTTTGAGAGGTAACTGGATGATAGCTGTGTGATACTTTTCATGGGTTTGGACCTCTGGTGGGGTCACAAATAAATGTGATGCTGGGAAGTAGAGCCTGGTTCGAGGGTTGGTCACTGGAGCCATGAGCCAGAAGAGTGTCATTCGCTCCCTCTCGCTGCTTCCTGCCTGCCATGCGCCAGGAAGTTCTCTGCTACTCTCCTTTGTCATGTCACCCTGTCTTGGAGCCAGCCACTATGGGCTGAAACCTGTAGAAACTGTGACCCAAAAATAAACCTTTCCTTCTTTAAGTTGCAGATGTTGGATATTGTACTTCAGCAAAGAGAAAATAAACTGAGACACTAGCTATCTAACTAAGAAATACTAACTTTCTACAATTTCTATCTAAACAAGAAAGTTATAATATCTTCTTATTATATGCCGAGATGAGTAACTAGCAGTGCATACTTCAGCATACAAATGTCAGATATTAAATAACTATTCACTTTGAAGTGGTGATCCAGGATTTCTGAAAACTGAAGAGCAGCCTGAGCTATATTGTGAGTTCAAGGCCAGTATGAACTACATGGAGAGGCCCTGAATCAAATGACCAAAATCGTAGTAATAGTAATAACAACAACAACAATAGTGTGGCAAATATATTGAAATGGAAAGTTCAAAATACGGAGGGGGGGGGGAAAGTACTTTTTTTTTTTTTTTGCCACAGTGAATATTTTTTATTGACTTTAAAGGTAAAAACATACTTCAAGGATAAGAGGTAAGGAAACTTCTCACTGATGCACAAAAAAATTACAGACTGTTTTCATGGCAGCGCTAGAACTCATGGAAAGTTACCCAAATACCTATCATTCTGGAATGATTACTTGCACCACACTCCAAGCCCAAGGAAAAAGCCACTTAGCACATAGGTTTTGGCTTCATCGCATACTCAGCCTCAAAGTCAAAGCCCCCACAGTGGAGTGAAACCCAGTGCTCAGGGATGAACTGAAGGCCTTGGTTTTGGAAAGGAGCATTTTACAGGTTTTACTTTTCTGCTAGAAAGCTTTGGCAGCTTTTCTGTACCTGCACTTCTTCTTGCCGGCAGCAGAGGGCACTCCAACTCCACGAGAGAGCCGGTCTCATCCCAGCATATTATAATTTCTGGCCTTGCTGTCGAAAGACATGAACTCCAAACACGCATTGTCTCTCTGTTCCTACAACCACATCCCACCGAAAACCTATTCCTACTGCCTTGGAATTCGCACACTTAAAGGAGTAAATGGATCAGGAGCGAGAAGAAGCAGGTACTCACAGCACCTCAGGTTGCACAAGGCTAGAACCGTTCTCACACCTCATACTCCAAGGAAGGTTGAAAATGTCTACCTCAGAAATTGTGGAGGACTAATACTTCCTCAGAGCATAACCCTAAATCAAACTTCATGTAGGAATATTAAATAACAACCTCAGACCTCAGTAAACCATCCAGGTCTTTCAAAGAGGTCAGGAAAGGCGGACATGGCAGCTACGCAAAAGGTGTGAGGACACAGCAGCAGAGGGGCCTCCAGCACCGCGTAAACAGGTTTCAGGGAAAGTGTGAGTCTACAGCAATTTGCTGAGGCCCACACTGCGCAAACAAATGGCAGTGCCTACCAATGTACTACAGAAAGAACGGCACAACAATCTACACATGTAATGAATTAGAGAGGAAAAATTTGATACAGTTGCTGCTCCTTTCTCCTTGACCACTTTATTCAGCAAGCTGTAATGAAAAGGCCAGGATGAAACTTTTTTCCTTTCCATTCAGATTTCTTAAAAGTCTAGATGTCTCTGTGTCCATCCAGGGAAGATATCTCTTCTTGCTTTTTTCTACTGTCCCCAGGTTTCATTCTTTTCTCTATCCTGTTTTCATCCTTTAATCTACATCAAACATGATACACATTCTTTCCAGATCAGCCAAGCATCACAGAGAAATAATACAACATTCAGATAGGAATCTATTTTAACCTATATTTAATTAATGGCATGCTGTTTTTGTGATTTTGGTAAAATTGCAGTGCAATTTACAAAAAGCAAATCCTTAGAATGCCCTTCTCCAGAAAAATTACCCAGTCTCAGAAATTTGGGTTAGATAGACTGCAACAATTGAGAGCTCCTTCTAAGACCTATGCTGTAGGTTTTGGTAGCAAGCAGTAGGCCTTAGAATAATTAATTGGTTCAAATCCTGGCTCTTATATTTGTTGTTGTTTGCTTTACCTATATGAAATGGAGAGCTCTGAGTTTGTTAGTCTCAAATACAAAAACAAAACTAAAGTTGTTATAAGAATATACATTTCTACAACTCTGAACAGAAAAAATGACATTTCCTTTTGTTGTTAAAACAATAAATGAGGGCCAGCCAAATACCTCAGTAGATTAAAGGTGTCTGCAAGCAGGCTCAGGACTGGGGGCTGGGGGCTGGGGCTGGGCGTGGGGGTAGGGGTGCGGGAGGGTGATTCCAGCCCCTGGGCCTGCAGTGCTGGCTCCGCCCCTGGGGCGTGCTGAGATGGCAATTAAGACTGAGTGTAGTGGTGCACACCTGTAATCCCAGCTCTTGTAAGCAGGCAGATCATTAACAGTCCGATCTAGTAGTGAGACCATGAACATCTTGTAGATTCTTCCTTAAAATATAAATAAATAGATAGATAGATGATAGATAGATAGAATGCTATAACAATTTCTGTATAAATCAAATCAACAAACGTTACTTTTATCCAAACCATTTGCGAGTTTGCAGCTCAAGAGAATTTCAAATTCTGCATTGTGCTCTCTGTGTCCATTTCAGCCCATACAAGGTGAGGTTCCATCACAGAGTCAAGTGGCTGCCCTCTTTCTTGAAAATTTCAGAAAGGAACTTTTCTGTTAATGTCACTGAATAAGAGAAGGTTCTGGTGTATCTGAAAATGAACGCATGGGCCAAAAGTACGGTCTGATGTAACGCGACCGGTGCAGCAGGTGCCACTGTAGTGGTCTTGGGGCCTCTGAGTCAGAGCACCCATCTAGCTTTCTTTCCAAATAGTATCTTGATTACTTGCAGCCAAATCGTGGCCTTCTGAACAGAATGTCCCTTTATCACCATGGAACTAGCCGTTCAGATCCCATAATTGAGAGCTAACTGAGAGTTTATAGGAATTGGTATTCACAGGAGTTTTTAGTTTTAAGCTGAATAATGACAAAGGTACATGAGGCTTAATTTCTTGCTGGCGAAAAAATAGTGCATTTCAAGTTTCCATATTTTTGCCTGGAAAAATAGCACCTTACACATTCTTTCAAGAGAAAAAATTATTACTACTGCCCCAGTTTAGAAGACCTAATTCTAGAAATGTGGTGACATTTTTTTCTTTTCTGAGGGTAGCTTCTCAAAACTAAAGAAGCAGTAGTAAATTTGCTTCCTTATATTTGGCATTAATGTTCAAAGCATGAATTTTGAGAACAGAGAGTATGTACCAACTCTGTCTCATGAAGTGCTTCTCCAAAGACTTCTTGCCAGATTTACTATATTTTAAATATGAATCAACTAATCCTTCAAACCCCACTTCAGCCAAAAAAAAAAAAAAAACACTAACCCTCAGTACAGTTACTATTTTATCTGTGTTTGAAGGAAGCATCAATAATGAAATAATGACATTTTTTGACAAAATAGTTTAAGTTCTTATTTGAATATAAGTCCTGCAGCCTTTAACTTTTCATAAAGTATTTAAGTATATATTAAAAATTCCCCATATTGAGTATTCTTACAAATATCTCAAATCCTGCCCTTCTTTTTTCCAGAGATTTCAAAGTTTATGGCTTTAAATCAAAATTAAAAATGATATTTTTTGACTCACAATTTATTTTTAAAAAGGTCAAAAAGTTTCATGCAAAGAGAAAGGATATGCAGAACCTGAGAGACTGTACCTACAACAGTATCCTGAGCAAAATGCAGCTAGTTTGGTAAAACACAAATTATTTACTTGCTGGGCCAAAAGAGCTCAAACCCAAATGACCTCTTCAATGGAGGAGTGTATGTAGATAACTCAGATACTGCTAACAGTTCTATATGTAGGACAACAATTAAAAGCACTGTTTCCACAATGAATTACAGTGTTAGGCAATTATGCTTTTGGACATAGTTCCTTTGTGCTCCTTTCTGATTCTATATCAGTCTTGGAGCTCTTTGTTTCTTGGTCTTCATCACAGAACAAAATGTAGTTCAGCATCCTAAAAGGCTTCCCAATCATTCCACACTTTTTAGTTTACATTTTGCAATGGTTATGCACATGTCACAGCATAGGTACAAACAAGTTTTCTTCTAATATATTTCATTATCATTTTAAAGGGGAGGGAAGTTATAGAATGGAATCTCAAAAACAATTATTTGTTCATAATAAATTGTTTCTGAGATAATTATTACATAAAACAAGATCTTTTGAAATTACAGGGAATTTGTGATGTTAATAATGAAAAAATACCATGACAAGTTATTTGCAAACTAGAGCATTCTTTAGCCAGGATTATTTTCTCATCCTTTGGTATACATGAGAGTGGATGTACATGACCATACACTCTCAAACACTAAGGAAAAACCTGCTTTCTGACAAAATCTGGAAACAATATTTTCAAACTCAAAAATTCATATTTTGTATAAATACTAATGCTCAGTGATGACTCTGAGTCCATAAACTTGTATGGCTTATAATCCTGAGACCAACTTAACTAAATTGCATAAAGATTCAGAGAGAAGAAACTGTTAAAATGAATATAATTTCTTAGAAATTCTGTAGGCTCCATATGTTATATTAAGCAATCACATTATGTAAAATATTTTCATAAACTTTAAAGTAATATAAAAATAGTACTTATAGTTGTTAGTTTATTAACATCAATTTTAGAATATAAATATGATAAAATATTAGCATAAGTAGGAGGGTTTTTGCAATTTAAGATTGTGTTAATTATTTGCAATCATCACAGGGTCTAAAGTTTTATGAAAATAGAGATATATTTTACCCAATCTAAATGGCCAATATGTTAATAGTTCTTTCTTTGATTATAATACCCAGAAACTGTAGAAGAGGCACTGTGGCATTGTGTTTATTCCCAATCGTCCACTCACCTGGTTTATGAAATATCTGCTTTCTTTCATATTAAGCAGATGACCACTTAAGCATCACACAACAATTTTTATATATGTGAATTTAAAATTACAAGATTTAAAAATGGTCCTTTTGACCAGCAGGCTCCTTGGCAAAGCAGTCACTGGTCTCAGATCTTCAGAGTAATCAGCTGTGAATGTTGGGACTTGCAGAAAGGAACATTCACATCCCCACAGGCTCGTGATTGCTTGCTCACTCTAGTGCAATAAAAGGTGGCATTTACTATGTACAAAGTTTTATTTATTCTATTTCCTTTTTTTTTTTTCTCCCAGAAAAGCAAGAGTGATGAGTAAGCTGAATCACTAAGCCTTCCAATAAAAGTAGAGTTTCCATCCTGTCTCAGATCAAAGAAAAGAGAAAAATTCCAGAACAAGCAGTTTGGTTACTGGTGCTGCTCTCTACCATCATATTCTCAGTGAGCAGCATGCCAAAGTTACGCTGTTCTCAGGATAGCCTACTCTCACGGCAGTAATCCTGTCAATCCAAAAACCGAATTAAAAACTCTTCATTTTCTTCCTGCCATCAAGGATGGGTTTCAGATGCAGAATTATCAGTAGCCAGTACAATGCTTGTGGTACATCTTCAGATGCTGTGGCCTAAGTCATTAAGGCAGAGAAAGCAAAATAAATGCAGTTCTTGCTTAGGAATAATGGATTTGTAAGAATTTGAAACAAAACTTTCCTTCCAGCTACAGCTTTCATATCAGAGAAATAAAATACATGTACAAGATTTAAAGTAATGTATGTCTAACCCATCCTGACCCCGTTTACGTTCACTTATTAATAATAATAACTATGATAATAATGCTTATGCCCAGGACTAAAAAGGAGGGTTAATTAGTTAATATTTATAAAGCTTTCTAAAAATTAGAAGTACTATTTAAACACTAAGAAAATTCTTTTCTCTTTTCACTCTCTACTTTTATTTTTTTCTTTATCACAGATTAATTTATTCCTCCTTAGGTCTGGTTAATTCTTTTACTGGTGAGACTTTCTACTCTTTCTTTTGCCCTTGACTGGACCTCAGCCCTGTCATTCTCACAATTAATCTTGTCCTTCCTTTTCTCCCCTCCAATGACTTTGTCACCTCTTCCTTATTTTCATTTTTTCTCACTCCTTAATATCTTTCATCTTTTAGCGATAGATTTTGTTTTAATTTTATGAAAATATAAAACAAAGTTTCATAACAAACTAAGAGAAAAAGAATAAATTATTTTATTTTTCCCATTTTTAAACATCAGTGAAATATTGAATTTGAGAAGTCTTTTAATTCAATTTTACCTTCCAGTTATTGAAAATTAGATAACCAAATTCATTGTTCCCAATCTTTTTCTGGTAGGTGCCAAACTCCATAAAGCCATATTCTATGGATATCCAGAATATTTATACCGAAATATTTTTATAGAAAAATATTTTTAGTTTCATTTAATTTTTTTCATTTATATATAAAATCCTGAAGACCTGTGAGCATTCAGTAACTTTAATGATACTACAAATTTTCAAAAAGTTTATTTTATGGTATAAGTATTATATCAGATTTTAGTTGGTCTCATATACACGTATCTTATTTATTGTCCATCTTCCATGCAGCAATTTCCTAAAAGTAAAAATCTGAGCACACTTAGCCTCCCCTTAGACCAATACACACACACAAATTAGCTTTTGTTATAAAGATCAAGCTGGTTTTATTTGAATATTTTCATGATATATTTCAAGAGATTCTATTATTTAATTAAGAGGTTTTAGTTTAAATTTTATAAATAGGACTCATAATATGAAATGTTCTGCTCATAAATTGAAGACTCAACTAGTTACTTTCAAGTTATCCTTATTCATGAGAGTCTTGCTATTAAGTACATTTCCCTTTGAATAACCTAACCAAATCACTTGAACATTGCTATATTCTTGCACAAATGCTATCCAGGCTTTTCCATTCCCTTTAAAGTTGAAAGCTTATGAGTTAATGCCCCCAAAATTATTCCTTTCTTTTCCAGTTGTATTAAAGATTTAGTAAACACACACTACCTACTATACTTTGTACAGCTGGGTTGCATGTTTTCATTTGAGTCTATTTGCTAAAGATCACAGAAAAGAACAGCCATTGTATTTAAAACCCACCCACACATCTTGGTCTGTGCTTCTGTTTAGTTACACATTCATCCAATCACCTGTTGCCTACTGACTAGTCATTAACTGGTCCTATTATATCTCTGAGCAGTCCAGTCCCTGCACAACTTCATTCACCCAACATGACCCTGCCACTCTTCTCTTTTTCCAAGGAAGCTTCACTGGAAAACTTTCAAGTGATTATCTCTCATACTGTGGTAATTGTTGTTCCATGCATTTATTTTCATGATTAACCAAGCACAGCTTTGTTATATTTCCCTAACAGATACGTATTAAACTCTACCTTATTCAAAGAGTTATTCTAAATTTTGTACTCTGGAAATGAATAAAATAGTTGCTGCCTTTGCAGATGTTTATATCCTGAGGAAATACACAAGGAAGAAAATGATAGAGAATACTGAAGGTTACCAACTAAATATTTTCAGAATACAGCAGAACAGACATTTTCAATAGCTAGGAAGCAGGTAAATAGCATTAGAACTGATGTGCTACTAATAGAAAAATAAGTGGAAGAATATTTTAAGCAAATATATTAGTTCTCTATTGCCATGAAATATTATTCTAGAATTTGATATTTTAAAGCAATAAATAATTCATTTATTATCTCATAGTTTCCATAGATCAGAAGTCTGCGTGGTTCACTTCAGTGGCTCTGGTGCAAGGTCCTGCATGAGACCGTAAGCAGCTATCGACTGTGGTTGCAGCATCCCCAGAGGCTTCCACTTCCACCATGACTCACAGGATCTTAGCCACACTCAATCTCTTTCCATGGAAATCTTTCCACATGGACATCTATGAGATGGCAATTAGCCCCTTCAGGGTGAGAAATCTGGAACAAAGAAAGGCAGAGATAGACATGGAGGGTCAGAGAGAGACAGACTGTCAAGGTAGAAGTCAATCTTAAAATTTAAGCTCAGAATCAACATTTCTGTATTCTACAATATTGTGTTCATTGTAATCAAATTATTAAATCTAACCCATGGTTGAATGCAGGGAACTTCTCAAAGGTGTGACTAGTAAGGGCCAGAGGTCTCTGAGGGCCTTTTTAGAGAATGCCTTCTACTGTATTGATGATAATATAGTAAAAGAACAGGAAAAATACTTCATGGCATTTGACAGTGATAAGCAGTACAGTTGACTGGGCATGTGCCCTGAACAAAGAGGAATGTTGAAGACTCCGCCTTTATAGGACAAGAAAAATCTATTCATCTTAACAAAGTAGGAAGGTCCAGGTGTAGCAGCATATGCCTATGATCCCAGTACTCAGGAGGCTACAAAAGAGGATTGCTGTGAGTTCAAGGCTGGCTAGGGCTACATAGTGAGTTCAAGACCATCCTAAACTATGCAGTGAGACCTTGTCCCCAAAACAAAACAAGAAGCTGATATAGGAATCCCAGGATAAAGTAATACTATGTTAAAAACTTCTGTAATAGTCCACATACTAGATCCATTTAAATGAGAATTATTTGGAACTCTAAAATTCTATTATGTAATTCTAATACATAATATGTCTTATCTACCCACTGAGATAAGTTTAACAAAAAGATAATAATCCTGTCAATTTTTACTGTATCTAACATAATAAAATTGGTCAATATTGTATAAATAGTTTTCTTTTTTAAATTCAGGAGTATCACAAGAAAGCAGGATAGAAGAAGAGAGAAATTTCAAGAAAGATGTGGTTGACTTTCTCAAAATAACACAAAGTATTTGAGTCAGAAGTGAGAACAGATGCTGAAATATGAAAAGTGAGAGAGCTTTCCAAAAGCACCGTCAGTACAATCCAATAGTACTGAACAATTGCAGAGCCTAGAAATGGTGAAAGTGAAGATTTAAGTATATATTTTGGCTAAATGGAAGAAGTGAGTTGAAAGGGAAAGAATTTAAACACTTGCAGGGAACTATACGGCATTAAGTCCCAGAACATATAGAAAGAAACAAGATTTTAAAGAACGTACAGATGGTGGCACTAATCATGGAAAGACAGAGGAACATACTTTCTTCAAATGACAAGAGGAATACGTGGGTAATATTTGAGAAAATTCTCTTTACTCCATAAAATTCCAAAACAAAGTTTCTTCTACCAAAATGATTAGAATGATTGTAAGGACCATAACATATTCTGGTTTGGAGATCACAAATATATTTGATCAAATGTATAATAGTTATAAGAACAATAAAATAAAATGAAAATAATATCACTTATTTAATAATGTTGTTTCATTTCATGTATTTCTACCTAATGGATCTCACGAAACAAAATAAGCCAAGTATCACACAGTTCTATGTTTATATTAGGTCAGGTGATTCTAAAAGGAAATTATTTTCCTTTAAATTACTAAGAATTCTCTTTAATCAATATCTGTGAGACAATACAAAGTGTATCAAGTTAGAAAATGAGGGGTAGACAAATATAACAAAGAATTCTTGTCTCTGAAAAGCTCATGGTAGAGAATGCATAGTGACAAGTACATAGTTCTTTTAAGACAAAGGTGATGAAATAGGATCATTGCTAACAAATCTATTAGGATTTAAAGAAGAAGGTAAAGGTGGGACTGAGGTATGGTCATCAAGAAATTTTCATGACTGAGACTGCATCTTACATAGAGCCTGCAGTTACTGATTCCCTTTACTTTGAGACAACAATGTATATAGAAGTGTGGGGGTGTGTAATTCCAGAAAACTGTTCAGAAAAGAGAAAGTAATCCAGTGAAGCTCAAGCATAGAGAAGAGGAGCTGGAGATAACCTGAAATATCCAGGACTGTAGTACATAGTATTTTAATTAATGAGTCCATAAATTCAGGTCTGCATTTTTAAGGTACTCATTTTAATAAAAGTGTGCTTTGGAATCTGTAGAAATATTTCATAGAGAATTCATTTAGGAGCCTAATACAGTATTCAACAATTGATGGGAACTTAGAAACAAAATTCAAGGGTTATTTAGTCAGAGACAACAGAGGCCTATGAATGCAAGTATTTCCCTCTCAGGGAATACTGCTCATGCCTTTGTGTCTCCCAACTTATCAAAGTAACTGGAATACATGGAAGGGTAGCTTAACACTTACTGTTGTAAATAGGTCGGTTTGGACCTAGAAAGTTTCTTTAGGCATCTTTTACTAACATACTCCTATTTACATGTTTAGACTTTAGCTCAGGAGTAATGAAAAATTCTCTTAATTCTTGAGGCATTTCCTCTGATTTAGACATAAACCAGTTCCATGGAAATCTCACTCTGCTATTTTATAGAGAGCTACAAACAGTGAAGCCACTTCCCTCCATCCTCACCAGAAAAATCTGTCCATTAGCAAAGATTGGTATTTAGAACCAAAGCTCATTTCTCCTTCTCTTTGGAAAGCAGGCAGTCATATTGGGAAAATAGCCTATAGTCCACAGGCTCCAATGTGGGACAACATGGCAGAGGGGCAGAGCAGAGAGAAAGTGCCTACACAGCATACTGCACAAAGCAGAGAGAGATCAAGGAAAGATGGAGATAGACCTTTCCAGGCCACTGTCCCAGGGACCCACCTTCTCCAAACAGGCTTCTCCTCCCTATATCACATTGATCTATAAACTAAGCAATGGGCTATTCTGCTCAGGAATACCATTCTCCCATGACCCAGTCACCTCTCTGTGCCCATCTCTGAGCACATAAGATTTTGGGGCACATCTACATATAGACAATAACAGAAAGTTATTTTAAGGTTCATGTTAATAAAACAGTACTGTGGAAAGGTTATTTTTATGCTAAATTTTGTTCTGAGTGTTTTACATGCATTAACTCATTTACATGTATTAATTCATTTTGTTTAGTAAAATGTGACAGTCGATCTTTATTATCAATTTGTTTAGCTAAGAGATGCTTAGGGGCTGAGTAATGCACATGTGTGGGTAGGAGATAGGAGAAAATCTTGGAGACATGACTTTAAAGATAATATCTGATCTCTGACCCTTTCTCTCAGGCCTTATTCCTGCTCTTTGGTTTCCAGATGCCACCAGCTGAGCAGGATTTCTCTTCCATGCCCTTCACCATGATGTTTCTGAACTGGAGCCATCCTACCATGGACTCAAATGTCTGAAGCCATAAGCCAAAAAATTCTTCCTTCTTTAAATTGCAGGTGTCAGCATTTTGTCCAAGCAATGGAAAGCTGATCAAATGTGGAAGCATTCTCAATGGTTTCTGACATTACTTTGTGAAAATATGTTACTTTAACTTCAGTTAAAGATACTACCAGCACCAAACCCCCTCAAATGCCAGAAAAATCTAGGAGTGTCCCATATCTCATGCTAAAACTAATTACTAAAATCTACATCATCTTTTGAAAAAATTAAGTGACAGTTTTATTTTGTGGTATATTTTGGTATTCTTATACAAACATGATTATGATGCAACCAAAATAACACAATAGAGATATACATGAAATTTTTCTAAGTAAGTCATTAATGGAAAAATTTGTATGTAGCAACTGAAAGGCTACAATCTAAAATTACAGAAAAAAATTTTAAACCACCATATGTTAAATAACTACAGAACTTTAGCTATAGCTCACATAATTTGCTCCAGAATGAATCCAGTCATACACTGATAGCAGCACAGCGGCTGCCATCACAATACCGATGATCCTCTCATTGACTACAGAGCTCCAGTAATATATTAAACATTCCCGAGCCTTGCAGTGAATTACAGGTAGAAATCATAAAGTGGTTTTCTTAACAAACTTTGCAAAATGCTAAATCTCCTCCCCCAGTCCTCCATTTTGGCTCTTTAACCATTTCCTGTATCCTTCTTACTACAGGATTAGAATGTAGATCTAAGGCATACTAACTCCCTCCCTCTCATTGTGACAAAGTACCTGCTGTAAATCAGTATAAATGAGTAAAAGTTTATTTTCACTCACAGCTTAAGATGTTTCGGTCCCTTGTTGTTTGGCCCCCTTGTTTTGGGCAGAGCATTGTGGTAGGGAACACATGGTGGAACGAAGTGGCACACCACTGAGAGGCTAGGCAGCCACACGGAGATGGACAGGCCGGTGTGCAAAGACATGCCCTCGTGAGCTAACTTCCTTCGGTGAGGCCCTACATCTCAAAGGTTCTCTTGCCTCCCAATAGCTTCATAAACTGGCAGCCATGTCATTAGTTTGGTGAGATCACCAGATCCAAACCACAGAATAAAACCTAGCCTTGCAATAGTCATTTTTAAGCTGTAAAGTGAAACTCAGCATTGAAACCACGAACAAAATACAACAGAGTGGAAAAACAGAAAGCAACTGAGAGTAGGTCTCTGCACAGAATAGAAATGCTATGTCCAATCTGCACCACTACCTGTATTTTATATAAATTCTGTCTTGCTTATATCAATTTGATTTGGATTTTTCTTTTATGATACTGAACATAATCCTACGTGATATATCATAATCCTACTTTAAGCTTGAAATTATAGAAGAATATGTCATTTACATCAAATAGGCAGAGTTCTAGTAATGGTTCTTGGGTTATTTTTCATTGTTCAATATTCATCAAGACATTTAGCACTGAAAATATTTTCTATATGCATACCTTGTTTTGAAATTCAAATAACCTGAGATACTATAAAATTATCCCATTTTGCAGATACTGAAATTGTTTTAGATGCTAAATGACTTGCTCAAATAGAAATCTTTCATTTGGCCTTTATGTCTTGAAACTCAGTTTCCATCTTTCTATTCCACCACACTGATTTTCCTAAGAGATGCAAATCTCTTAAATAATCTGTTTCTTATGCAGACAGGTTTTCAGCTTGAAACAAGTAAATTCATTGACACATTCTTCATATGAACAACTTAAATCCAATAAGTAAATGTACCACTTAGAACTCCTATATGATAAGTCAATGAGAAATACAACATTATGAAGATGATTCACTAGGTGTTCCCAAGTCTTTGCCACATTCATTTTATAAGACCTCAGGAACATTCATTTGACTCTGCAATATCAAGGAGGTCAGAGACACAAGACAAATAAAGGGAATCAAAAGGGAAAAAGAAATAATTTCTGTGAGTTCTAGCAAATTAAAGATAATATTATGTGGAAGAGAGTTTAATATTAAGGAAAAGTGAGATTTGACTGCATATTGTTTGTTTTAACTAACCACATGGGA
This sequence comes from Ctenomys sociabilis, assembly GCA_004027165.1. Lineage (NCBI taxonomy): Eukaryota > Metazoa > Chordata > Mammalia > Rodentia > Ctenomyidae > Ctenomys > Ctenomys sociabilis. Next base: position 17,175 of record PVKA01012660.1, on the reverse strand, counting down.
GTCTATGCTTACCATGTTTCATGTTTGGTTTCTCCATATAAAGGAACTCAAATACTTTGAAGAATGAACTACATAGTTTTAGAAGAATCATTCGTGTTTTTATCTATATGTTGGTAAGAGAGAAATGATTTTTACAGTTCACTTTTTGTATAAGAAAAAGGCAAAGATTAAGCCCTGGACTCATACTTATTATAAAGACAGCAATAGGTGCCAGAATTGGCTTGGTCACTTTTTTTCTTGCTAAACTAGAAATCAGTAATTTTAGAAATGAAGAATCATGCAAAACAAAGCAGGTTTCAGTGATCTTAAAGAAAATACAGAAGTATCTGGTATATTAAACAACTAAGTGATTGAGCTGGGACATCAAGGAAGACACAGAATTGAGTTCTTACTTAGCCACCAACTGATGCTGTGGCTGCTGACAAATTACGTAAACTCTCTCAGACTTTCTTTCCTCATCCTCTAATGAGCACAGTGAAACTGTCTCAAAAACTCTGAAAGTAGTCATAGAAATAATGTATATCAGGAAGGAAGTGGGGTAAATATTCAGCAAACATCATGTTTGTTTTCAAGATAATTGCAAGAAGAATTTACCTTTCTGATGTCTCAAAGTGTTCTCAGACACCTCTTAAATAAATAAGACTGCAATGTACTCAAAATTGTTCCCAAAAAAGTTTACTATAAGCAATTATCTGTGATATTTGTACATGAATAAATGTGTAAGTGTGCCTAAAATATCTTGATCAAGGCCAAGGTGCTTTATTTGTATTTTATTTATTTATATATTTTTTCATTTTTGTATTTTAGCAAAGGGTCTACAGGGTGTTCAGGGTCTCATTAGTAGATCAGACTCATAGTGATCCACCTATTTACAGTTTCCCAAGAGCTGCAATTACAGGCAGGCACCACCATGGCCAGTCTCAGTTGCTGTCTCAGCACCCCTCAGAGGCAGGGCCAACATAGCAGGCCTGGGGATTGAACCCCTAGCCCCTGGGCCTGCTTGCAGGCACTTTAATCCACTGAGTTATTTGGCCAGCCTTTTATTTTTATTTTAGGGGGTTTTATTGGGAAAAGATGTGTTTCTTTGGAGTATATGATGAGACAAAAGTAGACTATAGTCTCTCTCTCTCTCTCTTTCTGTCTCTCTCTCTGTCTCTCTCTCATATGTATGCATTCTTTGAGACAAGGGGTTTCTTTCCTGAAATCTAGCTTGTTGAGCTATCATTTCTTGAAGTTCAGAAACATTCAGTATATGGTGTGGTTTGCACGTAAAATGTGGCCCTAAACTCTCATGTTTCAGAGATGTGGCTTGGTTGGAAGGGGCAGATCACTGAGGCGTGAGGGAGAGAAGGGTTTTTATCTCCAGCTACTCCTCTTTCTGCTTCTTAGCCACCACGAGGTGAACAACCTTCCTCTGCCAGAAACTGTACTATTTCTTTCTTGGAATCAGTCAGTCACAGATTTAACTCCCTGAAAAAACTAAATTTTTCTTCCCCTAGATTTCAGGTTTGGAGTACTTAATTTTAATGATGGCAATGTGGCTAATAAAGTACCAAAATATCATTCAGACAAAGAATGAATTCAAACCCAAATATTAAAGGCAGAAATTTCATTGATTGTGATTTCCACATGGCTAAGAAACATCAGATCTGAGATGAGCACATACAGAGTATTCTCCCAGCCTTTGGCTACCAAGTGTTGGAGATAGATGTGTGCTGAGCACAGGAGGTACACAGAACATGCAATGGCACCTAATGTACTTTTGCACCCTCTGTGTCATTTCCATAAGGTTGTAGTGATATTTTGTAGAGCCATCAAGATTCTTCAATTATAAGGACACCTCACATATCCCATCACACTATAATCATCTGGTGCAACAAGTACTTCCTGGATCTCACCAGAAATTTTGCAAGTCAGTCTCCACTCCGTAATACCCAGCTACATGGTGCCTTTGCAATAAAGACAACAATGGGCTGCTTCCCAGAAGGACCTCGTCATAAAAGGCCTCCACACTACGTGGTATATTTTTAAACAATGGCTCTAAAAGCAATACTATTGATATTGAAACAAAAATCAAACATTTAAAACTCATCAACTTAGAATACACATTTTCTAAGTATGCAACATTTTCAGTAAAACAAAAGTCTACCTATGAAAAAAAACCTTACCATGAAATTTAATACTTCAAATAGAAGGCTTAGGGAAATATTTATTCAAGAAAATATTTTATATTAATTTCTTCAGAAGGTTAGGATAATGATGAAGTTTAGCACTGTCAGTCTAATGTATTCATAAAGTCTAAAATTTACTCATTAAGATCTTTTAAGAAAAATTTTAAGTGATACAAATTGGAATTGTCCCATATTTTAAAGTATTACAAGTCCATATCTTTCAAATTATTAGGTAATAAAGACTATTTTATTCAGGTAAATCTACACAAATGAGATTTTACTTAAAAAAACAAAACCAAGTGTGTATGATTGATTAAATGTTAAATTTCACATATTTGGAAAAATTTATTATGACTTTTTTCAGAACCAGGGATTGAACTCAGACCATTGCACTTGCCAAGGAAGCACTTTTTCCACTGAGCCATCTCCCCAGCCCTTATTATGACTTTTTAAATACACATTTATATATACACATACTCTAATACATATACACATGTATATAGAAACATGTATTCACATATGCTGTTTATTTCATTCACTAGATGAACTAAAAAACAAATCAGGGTTGCAGAATCTCTTGAATAGTTGAATGCAAATTTCCAAAATATATTTCTGGCCAAAAAAAGATGAAAGCTTCAGCTAAAATAAACATATATTGTAATGAATAAATTTTTTTTTCAGATTTGGCAAGCATCTGTCAAATATGTGTGGGAAGGTAAATTCAATCATCTTTTCAAAGAAAACACAGAGAGGCACAAATGCATAGTACAGATACAGAGTCTTGGAATCCAGAACTCCACTTGAAGAGGAGGAAGAGATCATAAATCCCATAGAACCTTTTATATATATTTTGATGTTTCCTTTTGTGCACAGTATTGATGAGAGTATCGTGTGCTCATTGAGAAACCAGCCCTCAGTAATTGTCAGGGATCTTCATTCTGAGTGCAGACTCTACTGGAAATTAATTGCTTCGGTGCAATCTGAACCACATCATAAATGTCATGTAGAAGTTGCAGGGAGTGAGGAGGCAGTGACAGCTCAATCCACACTGTTTCATTTAAAGGTGGGTAAAACACACTGCGACAGAAGTGCTCTTCATCAATAATTTAGTCCGCAGTGTAAAGCCAAGCCATGCCAAAGATGCCAGGGGAGCTGCTGCCTCCCTGGTTTTAATGACACCAGTAGGGAGGGGTTGAGGGGCCAGCTCAAATCAACATTCACTGCACATCTGGGCATGTCGGCAGATGAAGATATCAAGGACTGAGCTGACAGGACAAAGGGTTGAAAAAAGAAGTGTAACCTAGAAAACCTTTACTTTGAATTCTTTGTATAAATTCAAGAAAGATGACAGTTGCTAAGGTCATCTTATATAATAAAGCTTCAGTGATCTACATGCAGAATTTTAACCCTTTCCAGCATGTAATCAGAGGATGGAAGTTTAGTTTCTAACACTGACTGTGCAACTCTAAAATATCCCCATTCCCATCCATCCACCCCCTCCACCAGACTCCTTGAATGAGACAAACCTTAACAGAAACTACTTGACTTCATCTCAGGAACCCTAATTATGGCTCCTCAGAAGAACTATTATAGCTGGAGGTCAGTCCCAGCTCCTCTTAACCTCAGGGAGTTTAATATCTTGGTGATTTCACCATGTGTCTGCTTGAAACTCAAAATCTAGTTTGGGAGCTCCCATTATAACATGAAAGAAATAATGTCAAACAGTACAACAATTTTTTGTTATTGTACTTTGTTTCAAAAATAATAAAAATAAAAGGAAGATATATACATGTTTTCAGATCCTAAAAAAGGGCTGTTCTGGGATTGTAATACAAAAGTTTGGATAGAATTTGAAAAACTAGAATTATATGAATTATAGGAGCAGCAATTTTGTCCTAATCTTCAGAGAACACCAGACATTCCCAGGTTATACTATTCTTAGAACTCCAGAGACCAAATTCAATTATCTCATCTTATGTTTTGTATATTTAGAGGACATTGTAGCCTTACGAAGGGCTGATTAGATTCTTACACTAAGGAGATTGAGTCCTCATTGACAGAGATGTATGGAGTTTCCATTTTCCCCCAAAGATTTTTATACCAAATCTGAAGTTAGCAACATTTCTAATGCTAATCAGAGTAAAAAGTTTAAAATAATTTGACTACAGTAATGAAGAATAAAAGAAAATCAGTATATATAATTCATATAGAGAAAAACCTGGATGAGTATGAAGTAAATTTCAAATTTTGTTATGATAATATGTACCCCCTTTTAAGTTACTATCATACAGATAATTGCTTGAGTGGATGAGAGGAAAATAGCTGTATCAGTTTCAGAGTATAAATGGTAAAAAGCTAATAAATTCAAAACCCCAAGAATTTCTAGGCATGACCAGCTTATCTTAAAGCCCAGGTATATAACACAATTTAAAGCACATTTTCAAATGCCTTGTATGAATCAATACATCTAATGACAATTATAAGATTCAGGAACTGATACAGAAATTTAAATCATTGCTGTAGATCACATCATCTTAGCAGATCCCTCCTGTCTAAATAGCTGGTCCCTGGGAAAGGTTATAGATTTCATCATTAATTTGTCAGATTTTTCAATAAATTCAAATAGAGGACTGTAAAAACATCTCTAAGCTGGACAGATAAAAACTCTGTAAGATTTAGATTTGGCAGCATGAGCCCTCACAGCTCAACCTCGCTCTTGAGATGGGTTTCCCTGATCAATAGATGATGCATGTCCTTTCTAGAGGTCTTACCAGAAAAATAATGTGACTCAAGTTCTCATCCAAATTGTGTAAAAAAGAGGCTATAATTATTTTTGGTCAATATTTGTCAAAGTAGAAACTTTATGAAATTGCCTATGAAATGTCCTGTTTGAAAGCTGATGGAAATGAACAGAATTAATCAATGAAAGTCCTTTATTTTTCTTAGACTTGTTTCACCATGTTTTACTTCTTTATTGTATTGACATGATTAAGGTATTATGTTCAAAATCCATTTTAAAAAATTCTCATTTACCAAGAAGATATGTAAAGGAGAAGGCCATCCTACTAGAAAGCGTGAAGTCGAACCATACAAGTTCTGATGGTGTGGCTCAATGGTGCAGGGCTTGTCTGACACTCGCACGGACCAGAGTTCAATGATTGCTGCTGCAAAAAAATTATCTAAATAGTAGAATCCCATAAAATCACTAATAGTCATCCAACTATTTTTTACTTACAAAAATGCAGTTTTGGGGAGATGGCTCAGTGGAATAAGTGCTTCCCTGACAAGCGCAAGGCCCTGAGTTCAATTCCTGGTTCCACAAAAAAAATAAATAAATAAATGTGGTTTCATATGCATCAGTCTAACAGTTCTTCACATCAACAGCTGACTTAAAAACTCTGATGAAGAATTTAAATATTTTCTTAAAGCATCCATTTAACACATTAAATGTTTGAAATGCTACTATTATTAATCTATGCTGTTGTCCTAAACAATGCAACTAGTAATAAGTTGAACATTTCTTCTCAGGGATAGTGGAAAGAGATTAGGAAATGAGCTTAATGCTAGAATATTTGGACTTCTATTTGGATGACAATTAATAGAAAATAGGCTATAATAACTTTGAAGTTATTATAGTCTATAAAAACATTATCATGAAGCAAACTCATGTTGAAAACTGCTACAACTTGCTAGTGGCAAGACAGATCCAGGGAGAAAGTATTTCAAATGAGTTATATCAACCAAAACTAAAACTGTCAGGCATCATCAATTTCAAATTAATGCCCCTTTTACAAACCGAACACCCTCAACTATGTGTCTAACTGAACTTCAAACGGAAACACACGTACATTATGATTATCACTAGACTGTTGTAACCTTAAATGGACTGAAAGATAATCATGCTGAAGTGTCAGGTACAAAGAATGGCTGCATTGAAAAAGCCCATTAAGTAATATTATTCCTTTTAAATGGTACTACTATCAGAAGGTCTTTGATAACGTAGCTGTCAATAGTGTTCTCTTGATTTGTGAGTTTTTTTCTCAGGGATTGAGGAACATGAAATGTTTAAAGCACCTTTTAAGAAAGTTACTAATATCTTTCGGACTTTGAATATTCTCTTTATTACTATAAAATGGAAATACAGTGTAACAAATTGGAATGAAGTAGGTTATACAGGTGGTATGCTGTCCAATTATACAGCTGCCACCATTAAAGCTAAGAGACATCAGTAGTCAGTAGCACATGGCCTAGGTGACTTGCTATAGAGCATCCATTAGAAATTTTTCAAATAAAGCAGGATATTAAATGTTTTTCAGAGATAGGCAAAGTATCTCAAAGGCATATATTTCCAAAGCAGAATTTATATTTACAATAAGAAAGTCACAGCTGGCTAGTTTAATAGATCCTATGCAAGTCCTCCATCTAAGTGTAGCCCAAGATACATAACTGTACAGTGACATCAGATATATATTTAATTAATTTTTTACAATATAAAAACATATAAAAATGCAATAATAGCATGGAACTTTGAAAGAAAAAATTTTCCAGGTATGTTTAGCCAATGAGTTGAAAGCCCCAAGGTAATGGCTACTGAGAGAAAGAAGGATGAAGTAAACAATTTCACTCTATGAAGTCAATATATTTCTTCATTTAAGCTCAATTTCCATGTAGATTTAAAAAATTCACCCCTGGAAACTTGCATACCAATCATGTAAATGATAAATAACTGCTCTGGTCCCACCAGGTACCCACTGTACAAGGAAGTAAGTTCAACTGTCATAAAGTTAAATATTTTCCACACAAAAGAACTGTTCATTACCATCCTCTTCTATGCCCATAATGTGGAAGAGCAATAAGTATTCACCATTGCAAGAGTTGGGGTAGGGGCCTTCATCTAAAGTCTTAGCTACCTTGACCAATTTGTAAGACCTGAACTTGGAGAGAAAAAAAGGAACCCTGGAGATCTACAGAAAGATCAAAGAAGGGCATCATATGGGGAAAGGGTTGAGGGTCTTAAAAAAAAAACATGGAGGCAATATTTCAAAAGTCTTTTGCAAATTCACTTGGGCTTGCACAATATGTTTCTTGAAGGATTTTGAAGCCCAATATATAAAAAGCTGACTATTTATATATTTGATTCCTTAAAAGCAATTAGGAATACAAAGCAGATGGTCCAGCATTGTAGATTTCCCTTTTCATATTGCTTAAACACTAGAGATCAATAAGTCTAATATAAACAGATGATTTCCATAGCAGGGTTTATAATTAGCTGGCACTGAATGTGTCCAAACTCTAAAATAATTAGCAGAAGCATGTGGCACACCATTAAAACCTTGTGGCTTGTCTGCATTTACATTTATAATTATTAAAGTTAATTATGATGCTTGTGGTGTGGTTCCAAGCTCTGTTACAACTTAGATTAAATATTTTTTTTAAATCCCACAACTTCCTTTCTAACCTTCCTGGAGTCCCTAGAAAACAGTGAAATTAGGCCAAATTAGGAATGCATAGCTACAACTTTTTACTCCAAAGAATAAAATCTGACTTTATCATAAAATATAGGTTCTTCATAGAGAGTTGCCATCTTTTTCAACTGATAACAACATTAAGACTTTCAATTTCAATTTATTCTCAATGATTTGAATAAGCAGGGCTAACAATGCATACAAGTTTTTGTAGTGAAAGCTATCACTTTGAGACTAAATGAATGTTAACATACTGACAAAGTAATTTTCTTAATTTATTATATAGTTATAGAGGATTTAAAATAACATACTTACGTAATGTCCTTTATTTGAGATCTAAAGATATTCTATATTATTTTACACTGGTGTTAACATTTCACAAGATGGGTAGTAAGCAGTGAATCTCTATTTTTAAAGTTAATATCTCAGTATTTAGTAAGGCCCTTCCCTGATTTAGGAGGTATGGGGACAATAAGATGGATAAGACATCCCTTGCTTCCCTGGCCAGCATTATGAGAACCCTAACCCTACAACAGTCACACTAACTATAAGAGTACATTTCTATAAAATTTGCAGCAAGACATATTTGTCCTTCATGTCATTGCATGTCATCTATATGTCATCTACCACCACTGCTACAATTGGCCAGCATTCTTAATGTAAATCTCACCAAATCTGTTGGTTTTGCCATATTTGATTAAGAATATGAACATTTGTACTCTGTATCTTATCTAATGCACCAGGCCAAGTATAAAGGCATGATGCATAACATATTCATAAGTCATTATAGTAGGAAAAGAAACATTAAGGACTTCATTTTCCACATCTGCTCTCAAATATTTGTTACTAATATATTATCTGTGTTCATAAAAGTAAAAAAAAAAATGTGTTTTCTTTAACAAATAACCTATTGACTTTACGAAGTTTAAAGTAGTTAATCTTTATCTGGTTACTTCTCTTTGCTAGACTTCTACATGAAAAAAGCTTTCTTCAGTTATTTTTTATAGATAACTTCAATTGTATTTTACATGAGTTTAAATGTAGCAGTCTTGCCCTTCTCAAAACAATAAGACACTTCTATAAAATGTCTAACTTCTAGCTGCATTTTTTCCATGGCAGAGTTATTTTTACATGGAAATGACCACATTTTTCATTATGAAGGAAAATCTTTTGTCCCAACTTCTCCTGATGCATCTGGTGGTTAAAAAAATTAAAATATCTTTTACTGAAGCTATTAATATTAGAATGAAATACATTAATATTAATTTTGTTACTAATGAAACATACAGAAACATAGACATTGTCATTTTTATGTATTAATTTATGAGATTAAAAAAGGAAATGATGCAATATCAGCGGAATGATTTGTAAATTACCTATTTTAATAAAACTATTAAATAATTATGTCTAATAAAACCATATGGTTGTTACTAAGAGAGAAACAGAAGATTTTTTAAAAAGATGGAATAAGAAGTATCAAGATGAGAACAGTCTCAATGTTAGCAAGGGAGAAAAAAAACATAGGAAAAGCTGTACAAAGGAAGGCTCAAGAGGAAGGTAAACATGACAGCCAGGCCTGGTGGCATACCTTGTAATCCAAGGACTCTGGCAGGGTGAGGCAGGAGTAACACAAAGCCAAACCCATCTGGACAATTTACAGAATTAGTGAGACCCTATCATAAAGTAAAAGACACAAAGGGCTGGGGAGGTAATGTAGTATAAAGCTCAGGGTTCAAATTCCAGTAACTCTTCCCCACAAAACAATGATGCAATCTACATTTTTTGAAACTTCTGCTACTAAAAAGGGTGGTACACATTCTACCTATGCAAAGTCACATCTGCACTGTCCTTCAACACTCATGGAAGTAATTTCCTTTAAGAGAAAGTCTACTTACCCTAGTGGCCTAGTGAATGTCACTATAATAGAATTAATGGACTTACATACTACTATTTTCATTATCATATGATATGTATATTTATTGTGTGTGTGTGTGTGTGTGTCTGTGTGTGTGTATGTGTGAGTGATATGTATGTGACACATTTGGATACTCAACATTTCTTTTCACAATTTTCTCTTAGAGTGCTTGCATCAATAGTTGGTCATATATTCTTTGCAGTCCCCCAAAAAATCCAGATTGGCACTTCTTAACTAAGTTAACCCAGAGAGAAAAAAATGAAAGCAATACAATTTAAAGTCATTCTTCAGATGAGGGTAACTATTTATAAGAAACATGTGACATTAACCATTTGTACTCCTTACAAATATTCATGTCATTATCCATTCAGTTTAATTATAGAAACATGAATTATGTCATTCTTCATCAGCATTACCCATACTTCACACTTTCTGGGTATAATGTGTTTTGAAGGCAGCTTATTAGAAGCTGAAGCCACTAAGACTAACCTCGAGTGACTCAGGGGCCAGGTAGAGAGATGCCCAATGTCACAAGCAAAAAATCTAAGAATTCAGTGCTAGCTCTGTGAGAAATACACAGCATTCTGTGATCCAAGAAACTTTGAATGAAGTAATGGAAGTTTAGATCCATTTTTATAGAAGGGCGGGACATCCAAAAACCCAGTACTGGAATACTGGGGTGATATTTTCCAGGTTGGAAACAAAGACACATCTTAAGGCATAGAATATTTTCTATGAATATAGATCAGAGAAATAGGTAGATATCATATCACCTTGATGGGGAGTCTGTATTTCAATCATAAAGCAAGAGAGAACTTTGACAAACATTTTGGCCAGGGCTGGCCAGGGTTCTTTGTCCCCATTACTACATGACCCCTTCCCAAATCAGGACAACTCCAATCACACCTTGTCCAGGTCACTATATGCTTGGCCTGTAGAAAATAAAATCAAGGTCACATGCACCTTCCCCCAGCCCAGTGTTTTCATTTCTCAAATCCCCAATTAAAGAAAAAATCCATATTTCTCTCTCAGAAAGCCCACATCCTTCTTCCAGACTATTTAAGTCTACTCCATGTCCATCACACACTTTCTGGCCTGCACTTCAGTTCCCCCTGGCTCAGGCCAGACCAGGAGATGTCTGGAATGTGACAAGGTAGGATGAGCCTGCCAGCTCTGTTCTGTTAGCAAATTTATTTTCTTCTCTTAGACGGATGATAAAAATGTCATGGTGTGATGCTTTAGAAGGCCCAGGAGCTCCCACCTACAGCTGTGGGGCTTGTGTGGAACCTGAAGCCAAGAATGCCATAAGGAGCACAGACAGCCGCTCTACCATCACTGCTTCTCCTGCATTGCTCATTCTCCTGCTCAATGATGCAACGGGACCCCCTTAGGGATTCTGAGTCTGATCATGTTTTCCTTGCTATTTTTTTACTTCCATCTTCCCTTCACTAACGCAGCCCAAACTGCTGAATTTTTCATGAAGCAGATAATATCACTGTACACAGATAATGGCATTCAAATACATCCATCTGTTTGTTAGCTTTGACTACATTGATTGCAATTCTACTGAAAGAATATTTACCAAAAAAATCATTTTTCTCTGCTTTTGTAGTATTAAAAATGCACATTTTCAGAAGAGAACTATAGAGGGGCCCATATATATACATAAGCCAAGTAGGAAAAATGAACTGAGAAATTAAGCAGCAGTCCCTGGGGCTCATCCAAGAACAACAGTTTACTTTTTCTCAAAGATGAATTTGAAATCCAGATGAGTTTTATGACTCAATGAGTTTCTTCTTCCATCAGCTGAAGAACAGAGGGCAGAAAACTGAGTTTTATTGGTATGATAGACGGGGGCCAGGTGGTACCCTGGGAGGATGGAAAAAAGAGTTTCACTGCTCATGATATCTAGGGTGCACATGCCAGGATGCGGCTGGAAGAGTGCATAATACTCCTTCTTTCAAGCTTTTTCCTCTACCCCCACAGGTATTGGCGTGATAGGAAAGATACAGAGAAAAACCAGAGCAGAAGAAAGAAAAGGGGAGGGCAAAGGAAATGTGTTCTCTGGATCTAATCTTTCACAACCTAGACTGTAAGTCTAGGATGGACAATGATGGATATAATTCAAACAAGGAGAGTTTCCTTTTGTTTTTTTCACATGCCATCTCAAAGGCAAAGTATTTTATGTCTTCAAAGCATAACAGAAAATGTTACTCAAGAGTGCCTAAACACTAACCTCAGTTTTCTTAGTCATAAGTGATACACTTCATTATTTACTTTGCTATTCTAGTCTCTGTTCTTATATTCAGAAGTCAAATGGAAAAATAAATTTCAGCATGTTGGTATTTGTGTAACCATTATGTCATAAGATGCTGTTTCTCCATACTTTTTCTTTGTCCTGTTCAACCACAGTCGTGTCATATTAACTGCTTTGGATTCTTATTTGAATAATTGCTGAGACATATTCTAACTGGCATGAGATTTTTAATTGAATGTTCAATTAATTCAATTACCCCTAGCTTCCCTAAATTCTAGATAATTATCCCTAGTATCCTTAATTTGTAGACAAACATTTTTTTTCATCCAGCATGTAAGTGACAAAAAGTTTACTACAGTTCTGTAAACTAAAGCTTTGCACTTCATCTACAAGTTTTCTAATGAAAAAATTTCTACTATTTTTTAGTACTTATAAGACTTGGAGATAGAAACTTACTTTGGACATTCAGGAAATGTTTTAAGAACTCAAATTTTTCCATTATAAAATGTTATTATAGTGAAAAACATAGTAAGTATTGCTGCAATCAATATAAACAGACTCATCTTTTGAAGGATATGCAGGTTGGGTAAAAGAAAATACGTATGGTGATAGGTGTTTTGAGTATATTTTAGTCTATTTTCAGAGGTCAGGTGATAAATCAGGGATAACATATTCTTTATGCTATCAATCATATATAGAACATTGCATGAACTATTGGAATGGTTAAAAATAAAATTAAGTATAAATGTTACTGTTTACTGATAGATATTGTTGAATCAGAACAGAAAACTTCTGCTTTGATAATGAATTCCTTTTCTCTTTAATATATGTTTTATCATTTGTACAACAGAGAATTACAGAAGGGTTGAAGTAAAGACAGAGGAATTGGAGAAAGAAGATACAGGAGCCAGAAAAGATAGCTCAGCAGGCTAAAGTGCCTGCTTAGACGAGGGTAGGCAAGTGCAGGGACCACAGTTCAATCCACAGCTCCACATGCAATGCCAGCCCTGCCCCCAGGGTATGTTGAGCCAGTGTAGTGGTGCACACCTGCAATCCCAGAGCTGAGGAGGCTGAAAGCAGGAAGATTACCACGAGTCCAAGTTACATAGTGAGGCCCTCTAACAACCAAATATGTTAAAATAAATAAAAGAATTAAGATACAGGTATGAATTCTCTGCCACAAATGTGCTCATTATGTATATTGAAAGTATACAATAAAATATTTTTTAAAAACAGAGAGATATGCAAATCATTGCCAATATTTAATACTATTGATGTCAATAAAAGATATTTTACAATCTTCTCTATTTTCAAAATACGATGCAACTTAATTTAGAAATTACTGAAATGTCTCCCTTTTTCTAAGCAAATAAGAACTGCATGGCATATGGATATATGTAGTACACATGTGTAGTAAATGGTTCCTGTTATGTTTATGAGAACACTACAGGCCCATCAAAGAAAGCCCCTGAAGTACTGCTTCAAACCTTCCAATTCAATATGTCTCTTGATGTTGGATCTAGGTGAAATAACTACTGTACTATTTACACATAAGTGCTTTAGCCAGGTCTCTTTTTTTCTAACAACTAAATAAACTGACAAATCTATAAATCAGATTACAAAGGTATCACAATAGCAATAAAGTAGTATTACTTATTTTAAATATCAGTAAAAAACAATTAACAACAATAAATGGATACACCTTATTCAACATCCCTGAAATGGTCTTATCACTAAAGACTAAAGGGCCAGGAATCACAATAGAAGGAATTCCTATATATGTTGGTCTCATCAGATGGGATGAAAGAATGACCTGTGTCTTTTCTACTTTATTCTACTTTTTGGGGGGAGTAGGGGCACCAGATCAGCCCACCCCCAGGGTGGGGCTGGCTTGGCATGTGGTGCCAGGGATTGAACTGTGGTCATCTGTGCCTGCCCAAGCTTGTCTAAGCAGACAAATTAGACAGTTGAGCTGCCTTGCTGGCCTTCAACATTTTTCTACTACAGTATGTTGTAATGAACAGTATTAACATTTCTAATATAAAGTCTATGGTTTTCCTTTAGCCATCATATGATACAAAGCATTTCTAATATTTTCACTCTTATTGATATAATGAATATATATTTCTTTCAGGGATAGGGAAATGAATGCTTGACCTCCAGTGTAGATCTACTACATTCCACAACTCTTTCTGCATTTCTTCCTACTCAGACAATAAATCATTATAACCTCTAATTCCTCCTTTTGGCACTAACGTCTCAGTCATTCTCTCTCTCTCTCTCTTTGTTTTTCTTTCTTTCTTTCTTTTTCTTTCTTCCTTCCTTCCTTCCTTCCTCATTTGCATATTTGGTACAGGGTCTCACTATGCAGGTTGGACTCATGGTGATCCCCTGTTTTCAGCTACCCCAGTGCTGGGATTACAGGTGTGCATCACCACACCCACACTGGCTCAGCGAGCCCCATGAATGGATCTGGCGCAGTATGCAGGACCAAGGATTGAAACCTGGTCCCTGCTTTTGCCAAATCAAGTGCTTTATCCACTGAGCTATCTTGCCAGCCCTAGGTCAGTCTATTTCTTGTTAAATGAAGGATTTTCTGTCTACCCAAATTTGTCTTAACTACAGTGACATTTTCTAATAAAATGTAACACTTTTTACATAAATAAAAGTAACTTTGGGTCATAATATTTTGGGACAAATGAAATAATTATTTATAAATCCTGAAAATTCTGTATTACCAAAAATAAATAAAAGGATGCTAAGCTTAACATCTATTTCAAACACAATCATATTAGAATACTGAGAGGAAGAATCTATAGATCCCACGTACCATAATTTTATAGTGTGAAGTAATAAAACAAGTATCAGTAAAGCATCAATGAAATAAGCACCATAATATATGATTTTATTCCACCTTCTGAGGCTCAGAGGAATGCTTGCAGAAGTAGCTAAGGCAGGCTGCCTTCAGGCAGCGTAACAAGGGAAAATTCAATTGATACCAAATGAGGAAGGGACAAAATGAGCAGCCTTAGAAACCACAGAGTCCAACCTTCTCTATCATAGAGGAGAAAATCCATAAAGCAAAGGCATCTTTCTCTAGTTGACAGAAGAAGGTGATAGTTATGCAAAGAGAGTTTAAGTTCCAACTGTGAAAGGGGAATTTTCTCTTTACCAAGTGATGCTATTCTAATTTCCCCAAACCTATCTCATTCAAGAACATCAGAATACTCATTAGATTAATAATACGCAGTCTTTGTTAGGAGTTGGCCAGGGTTTTGTTTTTCTGTTTGTTTGTTTTATTTGTTTTGTTTTTTGCAAAGTGCTAGAAATAATGTCTTTCTTTAGCCCAGGTGGTCTCTCACACCTACTCAATTCTCACTTCCTAGTGTGAAAGCAGCCATAAACGGACATAACTGGATTGCAATAGAACCTTATTGAGAAAAACAGGAGGCAAACTTGGTTTGGTCCATGACTTATTTGCCTGACCCCTTCTCTGTTAAGTCTATAAAATTTTAAAATAAGAATTATTCAAATTAAATCCAATCTTTGTTATCGTGCTAGAAAATATTATATTTGGACCCAGTTCTATCAGAGTGGCCTCTTTACTATTCTTATTTTTCTTAGAAGATTTCTATTTCTCTGATACTGTAACATTTTTTCTATTTATAATAACTATAAGAATTTAAAGAGATGAATTAATCTTCTTTATAGTTGAATATGGTAAGATATCTTTGCTCAAAGCCCAGGTTACTCAGTAGGTGATACTTGGGTAAGTATTAAATTGACACTGTAGGAATTAAGAAGATAGGATCAAGAGTTTCAGATAAGATAAATTCTGAACTGAATTTTCTTTTCCCACGTGCACACCTGCATCGCTTGCCTGTCTGGCATGGCCTCCCATGAACACTGATCTTATGTATTGTTTTGGCCCTGATTTCTACAAAAATGTGCAATATCCATTTCTATGGAAACCAGAATCTCCATCAGAGAAGCATTCATTTCTGTAACAGAATGTACTGCTCTGCCCTTAACCACCAAGAAGGGTGATAAAAGACCATATCTTAGTGGCACCTGGATGAACTTCAGAAGCAGACTTTATATTGCATAAAACTCAGAGTGTCACAATCAGAAAAGTATAGCCATACAAAAATCTACATGCAGATCTTCACTCTGAATTCTTGTCTCCCAACTTGGAGTAAATCAAGAACATTCTCTCTTTCACCCTCCCCAGTCTCAGAAAGAGAAGGGAATGGAGTCCAGCCAAGCCAAACACTGCTGCCACCTGGTTTGCACTTCTCATTTTGAAATATAAAGTAACAAAGATCATTTGAAACTAGTTCGGTTTAAGTAAACCTTTGATTGTATTTGTTATCTAGTTATAGTTCTGAAATAAATCACAGACATAGCTTCTCTTATAAAAATTATTACTTTTAAAATGTTGCAAATTTTTCTTCTGAAACAGATTTTGATTAAAATCAGAAAGCCTAGATAGATGAAAATGTCTTTTTTGATAGGACTAACCCAACATTATTTTCTCATATGCCTTTTCTTTCTTAGTTCAAAAAGTGGAATCAAACAAAATCCCCTAAAATAGCAGTTGTCAAAAGTATTTTTAGGGGCTATGGAGATATCTCAGCAACATATGTGCTTGCCTGACAAGCACAAGGTCATGAGTTTGATCCCCAGTACTAGAAAGAAAAGAGTATTTTCCAACATTCCAAAGCCAAATATCTAGCTAGCTAAAAGAAGATAATTTGTTGTTGGTTGATTTCCTTATGATAGCCATTCTTTCTGGAGTGAGATGGTATCTCAGTGTTGTTTTTATTTGCATTTCACGAATGGCTAGCGATGTGGAGCATTTTTTCATATATTTGTTCACTTCTTTAATTTCGTCCTCTGAGAAGTGTGTATTCATCTCAGATGCCCATTTCTGAATTGGTGTCGAGTTCAAGAACCTAAGGTAGTTGAATGTCAATGGAGTGCCCACTTTTGACAGGTGTAGACAAAGGAAGGGTTGTAGAAAGAAAAAATCAGGATGTGTGTGTATAGACAGTACAGTTGGGATAGATAACGCTGTGCTTCTACATAATTCTATGAGGGGCAAGATCTGCACTAATGGTGGTTGGACAGGATATTATGTCGGCTTTTAGTGCTATGGTCATCCACTTGGTAAATAATTATTGAATCTTTGATATAATTCAGCTATAAAAAAACCTGTAAATATAATTTCATGTATGCACCTTGTACAGTACCAAAACGTTATGAAAACAGTTTGCAATGTATTAATTCATCGACTCTGTATGGTTAAGGTGTCTTGAAACTGTCTGATTGACATTTGTATTTTAATAAAATAAAAATAAATGGAAA
>PVKA01012659.1:0-57185 GCA_004027165.1 Ctenomys sociabilis | reverse complement strand
ACACACAAGCAAACATCTTTATAAAAATCAGAGTGCACTCAGATTTATTCTTTTTTTTAGTTTTTTTTAATTTAATTTTATTTTTTATTTTATTGAAGTACAAATATCAGTCAGACAGTTTCAAGACACCTTAACAAGACAGATTCGATAAATTAATAGATTGCAAACTGTTTTCATAATGTTTTGGTATCATACAAGGTGCATACATGATATTATATTTACAGATATTATTTTAGCAGATGTCTCTTATCAGTAAATTAAGAGTGTAGCTGCTTACTTATCTTAAATATTTTTTATACCTGAATTATATCAAAAATTCAATAATTATTTTCCTACTGGATGACCATAGTACCAGAAGCCGACATAATAGCCTGTCCAACCACCATTAGTGCAAATCTTGCCTCTCATAGGATTATGTAGAAGCACAGTGTTATCTATCCCAACTGTACTGTCTATACACACATATCATGATTTTTTCTTTCTATACCCCTTCCTTTGTCTACACCTGTCAAAGGTGGGCACTCCATTGTCATTCAACTAACTTAGGTGCTTGAACTCGACACCACAATCCAACACTGTCCAGCATTCCACAACAATAGTGAATTGTTCAAAGAAGTTGTCGACCATAGCCATTTACAGCTCAGCTTAATATTATGGCCCCGTGATGTATACTTCATTTTTATACTTTTCTGCTGGATGGTTAAGACCTAGATAGAGCAAGACTTATATACCAACACATGTACTTTATATTTCTTATGTGGTCAGTGAAGTCCTCTCAGGGTTTATCTTGTAGCCCTGTACATTATTCTGTAGATTCTTTGTCTGTGTCATCCATGTGGATGAGTCATGGTCAGTGCTTGACCAGTTTGCTCTCTGTGAGAGCTTGAGAGAAAGTTTTCATGTGACTCTCCCCAGGCACACTATAGAACTTCAATCTCTTTCCTCTGTGGCTCCATAATCTCCTTGTTCAGAAAATTTGGAGCGCACCTGAGTTTCATGATGTTGAAGTACAGGTTCTCCTATGTCCTGAGTCTTTGCTGACTTTGAAAGGTTAGGCCCAAAATGTTGGCTGACCTTGTGGCTCTTCTATTTCTCCAACTCTGACTTGTGAACTTAGGTTGTTAACCATCCAGAAGAAAAGCTGATTAGTATCCTGCAGCATATGCCATTCACTTTGCCTTATCTGACTCAATTGGTTTTAGTTGTTGTACGTTTCCTTTTGTATTTCTGCTTTTCGCTTGTTATACTAGGGAGACTATATGATTCAGATTTATTCTTGACCAAATTGAGTTATAGTAACTCTGTTACAATTTTTAGAAATTTATGATTATAAATAGACTAGCCAAATTGTGTTGTCAATTAGCAGAGATCTCTTATCAGAAAAATTTGGAAGAAATAAAATCTTTTATCTATAATTAATATGCATATTTTATATTTTTATATTAATGTTTGTAAAATTTAGCTCAACTTTTTTTTTTTTTGGCGGAACCAGGGATTGAACTCAGGCCCTTGTGCTTGACAGGGAAGCGCTTATTCCATTGAGCCAGCTCTCCAGCCCTAGCTAAACTTTTTATATATTTTATCATCTATTTGGACCTTAGATTTTTCATTTGGTTACTTCCTTAAATAGGCCCCAGGTAGAATCTAACCTCATTGCTGTTAACTTTTTCTCCAGATCTGGTTTCATGGTACAGCCTGGCACCACATTCTGGTACCCATATAGGTTGTTTAGCATTCTCTGGAAAAACACAGCATACCCTCTGCTCCAGTTTAACAGAGGACTGAATCTCTTCCATTGACCAGTATGGTGATCTTCCCAAAGGACACTTTTTCTCTTATCTACTGATACTGTATTTTTGTTGTTGTACTTCCATCTTTTGTAGAATTTAAAATTTTAGTAGTGTATATTGATAAGTGAAGTTGGAGAGATTGATTTCCCCTTTTGTTTTCATAGTTGATTTTTTTTTTTTTTTTGTAGTTTTAGGGAAGGGTCTACAGGGTGTTCAGGGTCCCACTATTAGATCTAACTTACAGTGATCCACCTGTTTACAGCCTCCCAAGAGCTGGGATTACAGGTGTACACCACCACACCTAGTCTCAATTGTGTCTCAGCATGCCCTGGGAGTGGATCCAGCATGGCAGGCCCAGGGATTGAACCCCTGGGTCCTGTGCCTGCTTGCCGGCCCTTTTATCTGCTGAGCTATTTGACTGGCCCTCATAATTGAATTTTGACTGCACAGCGAGAAACCTGTATACTATATTTTAGAAGAAGAAGCCATATATAGCTTCACTTACTCTAATATGTAATAGGTTACAGCCTGAGTACAGACTGCTAAATTATCATGGCCCTGAATACCCAAAACAACATCTTATCTTCCCAATGACCACTTCCTCCTCCTTCCCCACTCCAGCCCTGGGTACAACTTCCTTTGACCTTTCCTGCCCACACAAGGGAGCCTCCAATCAGCTCCTTGCTTGTCACTGAACTTGTCACTCAGGCACGGCCCCTAGCAAAAGTCCATAAAGTCTCAGGCTCCCTGCCTCAGGTCAGAGGATCTGCCCATCTCCCTGTCCTGGATCCTCTCAATATGTTAATAAAGGCTCCCCGCATTTTTGCTTCTCTGCTGTGCTGCCACTGCTGTTGCCACCAACACTGCTGCCCCTAAAACCTATCAATATGATCTATCCATGAGAAAAAGCAAATTATTTTAATTTATCTGAAGTATAATGACAGTGAATAACACTGGAGAAAGGAGCCTGTGCAGGTTGCCATAACCATTTTTGTTGAACTGAAGAAAAGAGAACAATGATAGTTTGTACCTCGTGACCAAGGAGCTGAATCACATGTATTCTGTCCACATGCAATCAGTTCTGCCACAGCATTATGAAAGAGAGTAATAGGTTTATGAGGAGTATATGAAATATGTAGACATTGTAAGGGACCCTAAGACTGCCACAAAACTCCAGTGGGCATACACTGTGTTGGGAAAATAATTAAAAGTATTGGCAGTGGCCAGGGAGATGGCTCAGTGGAATAAGGGCTTCTTTGGCAAGCACAAGGGCCTGAGTTCAATCCCTGGTTCCGCCAAAAAAAGAAAGAAAAAATAGTGTTGGCAAAGATGTGTCAACTCTGGATAGCTGAACATTAGAAATAGCCTGATTAACTTTATCTAAGGCAGTTAGTCTCTGGTATAAGTGTTCTTTTAGAAGTAGGGGCTGAGTTTACCTTGAGAATGTCAAAGAGGGGACTTAAATCATGAATAGTTAGCTTACAAGCTGGGCATAGCCAACTAATGTTAACTAAGTAAAGTCTGAAAATCATAGGTTTTTTTTTTTTTAAGATGTATAAGCTTGGATCTGAACAGTTTGAGGTACAATTTGTCTTTGTCAGATAAGTTGGCCAAAATATGAAGTTACCATAGCTTGTACCCTTTTGGAGGCCACCACTAGGCCTTTTATTATTTAAATGGGGTGTTAAAATTAAGGACTGTTGGCAGGACGTGGTGGCGCATGCCTGTAATCCTAGCACTCGGGAGGCTGAGGCAGGAGGATTGTTGTGAGTTCAAGACCAGCCTGAGCTACAAAATGAGCTTAAGGCCAGCCTGAACTACATAGAAAGACCCTGTCTCAAAAAGACCAAAAAATAAATAAATAAATAAAACAAGCAATCAAACTTATTAGGAATTCAAAGAATTTTAACTAACTTTTAAAATATCTCCATTATTGTAAATTTTAGGAAATATGAGTTTTTAAAAAAGCAAATTGTTTTTATCTTTATGATGGAAACAACCTTTTAATTTAAATACCTTAAGGGGACAATGTAAAAACTTTTAGTGTCAATTATAATATATATAGGGAGAACCACTTTATCTCCTGCTTTTCTGCTAAGTTCTATTCCTGCAGAAATGGCCCTTTATATCTTTCCAGGTGAGCAACCCAGCTGACTTACCTGGAGGCCATCCACACTTGCATCTAAAAAGACCCTTAAATATTTTTCTTTAATTTGGAGCTCCAGTGTCACAATCAGTTAGCGCATGGTACTTATACTTTAATTAATGTTTATTTTAATCCAATTTGAAAAATTAATGCTAAGACTTTTATCAAAGAAAGAATGACTAATTGAAGTCTGGGCCTGGTGACGCACCTCTGTAATCCCAGCTCTTGGAAGGCTGTAAACAGGCAGGTGACTACAAGTCTGATCTAGTAATGAGACCCTGAACATCCTGTAGACCCTTCTCTGAAATACAAAAAAAAAAAAAAAAAAAAATCAATTGAGCAATATAAGAGTCTGCTGTGGTTTAAACAATGGTTTGCATGGATTGAATTATAACTTTGATTTCCCTGCATAATTAGCAAGGACAACACCAAGCAAACCTGGAGACTTCTTTGTATTGAGGCTCTGTCTTTGGCTGCTGTTTTTACTCTATGGCCTTGGGCCTGGGTGAGCTTCTGGCAGCAACTCAATTGTCTTAGTAGTTGGGATGGTTTTTTTTCAGGCCCATATCCCCTCCCCAAGCTTTTGGGGGGCTATGGCCCTGTAGCCATGGCCTCTGTGTGCTGACAAAACATCTTGCCTGAGACAATTCCAGTCATTAGTCACTAGGCAACAGTATGTCCTGTGATACTAACTTTGTCAAATGTGTAAATGCCCCTAGAGTAGTAGTTCAGTCCCTTTTCCTCCCAAAGGAGAGAGCTCCATGTGACTCCAGCTTTGTTTCTTGTTTTTATTTCTTCATCTTCTCATCAGGAACATCAAGAGCTATGTGGGATGCAGCAACAGGGTACCTTTTCTATTTATAGATAAAGCATATTTTTCATGGTCAACTGCTGTGCTCCTTTTTGTAAAAGGTTAATGTAAAACTAAATGTAAAAAATTACTCTGCTCAACTTTCTGTGACCCTGCTTCCTTGTAAGACCACAAGGAGGCTTGGCGTATCATTGATAAATCATCAATAGACTGAGTGTTCCCAGAAAGCAATGTTCCCAGAAAAAAAAAAAAAAAAGTATGCTGAGTAATGGTCACATTGTCCCTAAAGGTACTGTTCAATGTTCAATGACAAATTTGTTTGTCAAACAGGATGCAGTTTCTACCTTTAAAACCTCTATACTTCTAAGGCACCTGGCCATTTGTCCTCTCTTGTGTGAGTATGGTCAAGTGGTACCGGGCTCAGTAATAAAAGGCTCATATTTAAATTTTAATTTGGACTCTGGTCTGGTTTCTATGTTGAGAACCCTTATCATTTGGGGACTTGTCTGGGATCCCATTAACTAGGATCAAATAGAAACCAGTTTTTTTTCAGAGAACTGTAAATCTGGAGAAATTCTTCAGCTCCAGCCTTATACAGGTCTCCAAAAGTTTTCAAATTCTTTATTGATTTGGGCAATATGAGCCATTTGGAACCTCTTGCTGGTAAGATTCTTTTCATTCTATTGGGGTGGCCCTTTTATGAATCACAGGAGCTGGACGCAACATAAATTCCCTGGACTCTGCTCCCCTCCATGACGGTCGACTGGAGCATTGGATTTGTCTTTGGTTTTGTTTTGTCTTTGTTCCTTGTCTGTTGGTTGTGCTGTTTGTAATTATGGGTCAGACCAATGTTAGGTCCGAGAAGCCCATCGCGTGAAGAAAGACTCCAAGAGACGTCCTCTCATGCAAAAGCAAGGGGATTTTATTTTCCATGCATGCAAGGGGCTCCCTGAATGCACAGGGACCAAGAGCGCTGAGGTGACCGTGGGCGGGGTTTTAAGCCCGAAGACAAAGGGAGGAGGGGTTTTGCAAGCGCCATTACAAAAGTGAATGGCATTGGTTAATTTATTTTTTTTTTGGTGGAACTGGGGATTGAACTCAGGCCCTTGTGCTTGCCAGGGAAGCGCTTATTCCATGGAGGCATCTCCCCAGCCCCTACATTGGTTAATTTAAATGGCTCCTTTTACAATTATTGGTGGGGACAGTTATGAGGAAGTTTAGAGTTGAGCTGTGAGGATATTTCCTAGTATGGACAGCAGATGTCCGGTCAGGGCGCATTCTGCAAATTTCTTTACCTCTTTGTCAGGATTACCTAAGGGGGAGGAGTATGCGGAGACGCAGGATGGGGACATAGATCAGACCGCAGCAAGTCAGGACATGTCCTTTTTAAAACCTGCAAGTTGGGACATGTCCCTAGTCCAGGAAATTTCTGTACTGGGGCCATGTAGGTAAAAATCTCTCTTACACACTTTTGCTTCTTTTTTGCTGCTGCAATGTATTCTTAACCATTTCCAGGATTTTAGAATGAGCCTCAGGATCCCCATGGGCAAGATGCTCTTAGAAACCTGGCCTCCATGCCTGTGAGCCATCTTCGGCGCCAAAGCTGATTTCAGCTAACTACCCCCAAATGGTGAAAGGAACTGAATGCTACAATGTAAAAATAAATAAATAAATAAATAACAGACCTTACTCTGACCTAAATAGGATTTGATCGGCTTTTGTTCTTTTGTGGAGGCAAATGTTGATGAGCCCTAACTTCTAAATGTAAAAGTTATGTCAATTTACCTCAGATGAGTACTCCTGAGATACTATTGACATGTTTCTCTCACTGAGAGAGTCTGTTTTCTCATAGAGAAATATTCACGGATTCATGTTGGGCTCGAGGCTCCATGAGGTTTGCTTTCCTCATTTGTTTTGAATTTGTTGCAGGGAGAACCCTGTGTTACCTTACCAGGAAATCTATGGGAGTGTTGGCAGTTTGTTTTGGTTTGAAATCCAGCTGAGAGTCTAAATTGGTAAAGCGTTAAAAAAAAGGAAAACCAAAATTTCCCAGAATGTGGTTGTGCATTTGTTTGTTTGTCTGAATTGATTGTTCTCTGTCCTCCATGTGCCTGCATCCCCAGCTGCACTTGTGCTAGGGTGAGGGAAATGGTATTAGTTCTGTTCTTCTTTCCTTTTTGACAACAAACCTACAAATGTAGAAGGGCGTAGACCTAGCTCAGTTGCCCTATTGCATTGCAGTTATTGCTGTTGTGTCAAATTACGTTAGTCCTGGCCTTCTACTTTGCTATTGCCACAACAGTACAGAGCAAACCCAATGTCCTGGGCTGCATGATTTGGAACTCTGATGGATCCCAAGGTGAATATGGGGAATGCTTTTGGGATTCCTGTTGTCTCATCCTGGGTACTATGGTGCACAGCCATATGAGAGCTTCAGCCATAGGTGCTGCAGCCACTGCTCTTGCTTTGTCTTCTGTGTTTTCTCTTCCACCCTTTACCCTCTCTTCTCACTGTTAAGCTGATGACAGGGTAACATCTCAGGAGCTCACTAGCTCAGCTCATGGGCCCTTATTTGTCCTGCCTTTTCTAGGGAGGTCTATTGCTGTCCTGCTATAGCCACAAAGAGGAGATGTTGAGTCCTCCCCTGCCCCAGCCTATGCTTCTTTTTGATTATCTGCTGCAAACTGCAAAAATAAAACATGGGCAGGAATAAATTACTGCTTCATAGCAGAGAAAGTACAAAATAAAAATATAGACAGGAAAAAAGTGCATTTTCGCCCATACAAGGATTCCACAGGAACAACAGCATGTTTAGGATTCACTACTGTGATCTTTCAGGAAGTAAGAGAATCCACTTGATAAAATGGTCAGATCTCTGCAAAGTGAAGTTTGAAGGGAAGGTATTTTATGTGATAGGCACACAGAAGGAGAAAAAGCCATCCTGGCATTCCACACGTCAGTACCAGCTGCCTGCGGCAAGGGAGATGGATCAGTAGATTAAGCATTTCCCTGGCAAGTGCAAGGGCCTGAGTTCAATCCCCAGTTCTGCAAAAAACAAACAAAGAAACAAACAAAAGCCAGCTGCCTGCAAACATCTCTGGAAGTGTGGGGTAGAGAATCAGGCCTTTTAGAAGTGCACAAAATCCAGTCAGATTAAGACTATGTCAAGCAGTAGGATTATATGCTAAAGGAAGCAGATTTTGATATAGCAGCAGAGTTGCCAAAGACATGGTAGAGACAAGCTACAGACTCCAGAGGGAGCCTCCTGAGGTGCACTGAGTCAACATGACTTAGAACAGTAGTTCTCACTGCTCAAATAAACAGCTTATCACCAACATGGAGATTTTCAGGCCCTGCTTCATTCTACCACTGAGCAGGGTGCCCATAACCTAAAGCGGACATTTTGCCTTCCATATTCGCTAGCTCCCCAGTGAAGGAAGCCAGGGAATATGAATTTCCCCCAAGTGAAGAGGAAGACAAACTCAAAGAGCCCTTAACTATCTCCAAACTAGCATACAATCTGAGCACCAGCCAGTCTGCTCCCTAACTCTGTTGATGATGATTTGATATGCTGCATGACTGTTCCTTTAGACTCAAGTTGGAAAGAAAAGACAGATTCATGTGAAGAACTGGAAGTAGATGAAAATGCCTTTTTAATGGCCAAGGAAGAGGAGCTGAAGGAGGCTTGTCAAGATTTTTCATGGAGCTGTGACATTCTGACTAGCCACTTTTGGGTGAACCCACTGGTCAAGAGTTTTTCCACATTCCTTGTGGTGGTCTGGGACTGCTGCTCTTTGTGTTTCTCCTTCCCTTCCTCCTTTACTGTCAGGTATTGATCTTTCCTCTTTTTTTTTTTTTTTTTTTAACTTTCTGAGACAGGTTCTTGCTCTGCAGTTCAGGCTGGCCTTGAGCTCACTTCATAGCCCAGGCTGGTCTCAAACTCACAACAATCCTCCTGTCTCAGCCTCCCAAGTGCTGGGGTTACAGGCGTGTGCTACCTTCTCCTTCTAAAGTCTCCCACACACCAGAATTGGAGCAGATTCACTATAAATACTACGGGCCTCTCCATGCATGGGTGCCTGGTAAGGTTGACCTCATGCTCACATGCTGGTCTGCTCATGGGGTAATACCTATACTAGCCAGGTGTGGTGGCGCATGCCTGTAATCCCAGCACTCGGGAGGCTGAGGCAGGAGGATTGTTGTGAGTTCGAGACCAGCCTGAGCTACAAAATGAACTCGAGGCCAGCCTGAACTGCATAGTGAGACCCTGTCTCAAAAAGTCAAAAAAACCAAACCAAAACAAAAAAAACCCTATACTAGTGGTGATGAACCTATGGCACATACACTGCAGCAGGCATGCAAGGACTCTGTCAGTATGTGAGCCAAGTCATTCTAGCAGCTGCCATTGGATAACGGTTGTATTATTATTATTATAGTATAGGCCCCTACTGGGTCGATAGGCTCTCACTACACAAATTGGACTTGTAGTGATCCTGCTGTTTACAGCTTTACCCAAGACAAGCAACCTTGTCCTGCTCAATGGGAGAATATCACATGCACAACAAGAGATGACCCTCCTAGTATAATGACCCTCCTGTGGGCCTCAAAATTATCAGTATATTGCAATCTTGTCACATTTATTCCCTCTGGGTGTTTGGTTTTTAATTTGTTTTGTGCACATTGCTTACTGTACAGTATTTCAAAGCAAGCCACAGACATAACAGTTCACCTGTAATAGTTCGGTTCACAGGAAATAATTTTTGAAAATTTGTACCCTAATCTCTCTTTAAGATAGTGTTTTCTATTCGTCAGAAAACTCTCTCCTGTAGGAGCAAAGTTAATTGAGAACAGAGCTATTGCCTGTACTTTCCCCAGAGAGCAATCAAAACTTGACCAGAAACTTCTCAAGATGGCTTTATAAGAGGACCCTCTTGGTCGCCTGCCTGGGGTGCTCATTTATGAGAATACCCAGCATCCCAAGTGCCTCATATTGAGAGTGGTCCAGGAGGGATACTAGCTGCTTATAATGATCATCAGAGCAACTTATTAGTAACTTGAAATTGCATGATCTACTGTTACACTTTTAATGAGCCCCAAGGTGATCCATCCATTAAGAGTTTGGTGACATCAGCTACTTATTAATTTCCAAAGAACAAAATAATAATTATAATTATCCTGCAATGTGTGCAGAGCAATTCCTGAGGAACTCCAAGTGCTCTCCGAGTAGCTTCTCATTTACCAACTTACAGTGGCTTTAAATGTTTTTTCTTAAATATGTAAATCAGTATTGAAAACATCAAAATTTGATTGTAATTCATTGTCCTCTTAGGATTCCTGTTTAATCATAGTTCTTTTTGATTAGCATTTGACCATCACTTTTGGACATAATACTAAAGGAAAATAATAGTACATCATTTTCCTTTAGTCAACTGATTAGCTTTCTAAGAAAAATGAGTGGTTAATTTAATGTCTCTTCTACTTCCTTATTTGTTGACATGCTTCCTTGTAATAAGGAATTTTTTTTTTTTTTTTTTTTTTTTTTTGGAGGAACCAGGGATGAAACTCAGGCCCTTGCACTTGCCAGGGAAGTGCTTATTCCACTAAGCCATCTCTCCAGCCCTTTTAATAAGGAATTCTTTTCTCCTTTCCTTTGGTTGGTGTTGACTCCTTCCCTTGTTCTTCTTTCTGGAGTTCTTCTGCAGTAGTTACTCTATACTTTAGAGCAATGCTCTGATAGTCAAGAAGTATGTTAAAAACTACTTCAAAAGACTTTTATGGCCAATTAATACTTGTTATAGTTTACCATGTATAAAAATCTTCTTAACCGATCAAGAGTTCTCTGCAATCACAATTCCTGGTTCTATAATTACTGTTTATCATCTTCTGTAGTTCCCAAATTGGCATTTATATTAACCTGGTGTCAAAATCTGGTTCTGTACTTATCTCTGCCCAAGGATTTTTCCTGCTAGAACTTTTTTGAAACCTGTATTTGTTTAACATTGGGGAAATATTTATTGAGCACTTTTTATGTGTCAGGTATTATTATAGATCCTGGCATTTTATGTTTACAAATGTTTTGGGGTTTTCCTTCTAAAAATTTTGAGAAAAACAGAATTTCCTCAGGTTCTTTGCTTTGTTTAAATAATTAGTATAATACTGCATCATTTTCCTTTGGTCAACCAATTAGCTTACTGTAGTCAGTTTCCTATACTGCCTTATCTTTAGTTCTAACCTCCCTCCACCAGTGGAATAAGAAAATCATCTGTCAGAGACAGAGCATGGTGGTGTATGCCTGTGATCCCAGAGCTGGAGAGGCTGAGACGGGAGGATCACTGTGAGTCTAAGCTAGGTAGTGAGACCCTGTACCAAATACATAAATAAATAGGTAGATAAGAGATTCTTAAAAATCTATCCTTTTTTTTAATTTCCCTGGCTAAAACAACTAAATAAAGAAAAACATATTTATATTGATTAAGATGACCAACATGTTACTAAGTAGCATAATCCTATAGGACCATATTGTGTATGTAGTCTATCATTGACAGAAATATCCTTAAGTGGTATGGCTGTATGTTATATGCGACAGTTCAAATGTATTCTCAACAAAACTCAGGTATTACTGATGAGATAGCATTAAGAAGTAGGGCTTGTTAGGGGTGACTGGGCCATAGGAGCTCTTCTGAAATGGAATTAAGGCCCTTATAAAACAAGCATCATGCAGTCATCTCCCAGCTTGCCCTTCCACAATATGAAGACCCAGATTCTTCCCCTCTGGAGAATGCAGCATCAAGGTGTCCACTGGGAAGCAGGGAGCGGCTCTGACCACTGAGCCTGCTGGCATCTTATCTTGTACTTCCCACCCTTCAGAACTGTGAGAAAAATCAACTTCTGTTGTTTATAAATTACATGTGAAACTGACAAAGGTTAAAATATCCTTGCTCCCAGTTCATTTTTGTCTTTGCTCCAAATTTTCACTACCATTAGCCCCAGAATGACCAGAATTAGCCCAAGGATAAGCCCAGAAAAGAAGGTGGTGTTTATTATCTGGCAGGAGACATTTATGTGCCCACTTCAGACTACCAGGACAGCTTTGGATCCTTTCTTCTCTGCTTATATTAGCAGTAACAGCAAGAAGTAGTTTCGCCACACACTGGAAAAACAGAGCTTCACTGGAAACAAACATAGTCTTTGGATAACTACAGTATTGCTACATCTCATTCCGGGGGTTCACCTCTGGAAAATCCAGGTGCCTCAAGCTTCATGCATGGGAAATATGGACTTATCCTGCCAAAATCCCTGGACAGTCACGAGAATACAGGGAACACAGGCTGGGCATAGTGGCACATGCCTATTATCCCACCATTTAGGGGTCTGAGGCAGGAACATTGCTTCAAATTTGAGGCCAACCTGGGCTAAAAGTTAGTTGAAGGTCAGCCTGAACTCCATAGTGAAGACCTGTCTCAAAAGACCCCCTCAAAAAAAAAAAAAGAAAGAAAGAAAAAGAATACAGGGAACATCAGCACATCAGCTTGCAGAGTTGAGGCAGGGCATTACCATATCAAATGCATACCTGGTTTTCTTTAGAAACATCATTTTATCTGGAAAGACCTTTGTAGCTGAATTTAAGACATAAATCTAGCTTGAATAATATTAATATAATAATATGAATTTGACAACAGCTTTATTTTTATATGGAAAAGGTTTTACAATAGTTTTTTTTAAAAAACTTAAATTCTGCTGTTCTTAGAGCTATTGATTTTACATCTTCAAAATTCTAGTTAATTTTATTTTGTGTTCTTGAATTTTAAGTGGATGCTCATCTTAGAGACATACACTTTTTATGGCCTTCTTACAGATCTTTAGAACTATGCACATTTGTGGAGTTTTTTTGTAAATTTGAACCAAATTTATTTATTTATTTTTTTTGAGACAAGGTCTGTCTTTCTTTCTTTCTTTCTTTCTTTCTTTCTTTCTTTCTTTCTTTCTTTCTTTCTTTCTTTCTTTTCAGGTGACAAAACCAGGCTTTATTTTGGAAAAAACAATTGAATTGGGTTTTGGTGAAGGGCACAGGCAAGAAGGGTTACCCCAAGCAGTAATGTCCCCCCACCAAGGGCTGTAGGCTAAACTGGGCCTTAGGTGGTCTCTTGCTCCCAGTGCTCCCTTGTACAGCTGTCTCCCCACGGGCTCTGGGGCAGCCTTGGGAGAGGTGCGGGCTGGGGCGGCTGCTATGGCCCATTCACTTGGGCAGGACATCAGAGGCCTCAGACACCAGCCTCCCATCGTGGGTCTTCATCTTCACAATCACAGCAGACTTGGTGCGGGTGAAGCCAGGGCTTTGGAGGTTCCCGAAGCCAGGGCTTTGGAGGTTCCCAAAGCCAGGACTTGTGAGGCCCCCATAGGGTGAGTTCACTATTCCTGCATAGCCACTGGAGATCTTCGTGTGGGTGCTCAAGTTCTGCATCCCAGCCTCCAACCTGTTCTCACCCTCCAGCAGCTTGTGATGTCCAGGGTTAGCTTGACGTTCATGAGCTTCTGGTACTCGTGCAGCTGCCGGGCCATGTCCTGTTTGGCCTTCTGCAGGGCAACCTCCAGCTGGGCCAGCTTGGCTTTGGCATCCTTAATGGCCATCTCCCCATGCTGCTCAGCATCAGCGATGGCAGCCTCCAGGGATGCTCTCTGGCCTTTGAGGGCCTCAATCTCTGCCTGCAGGTGGCTGATGCTGTGGTTCATGTCAGAGATCTCGGACTTCGTGTGGCAGAGGTCATCCCCGTGCTTCCCAGCCAGAGTCTGCAACTCCTCATACTCGATCTGGTACATGCTCTCGGCCTCGGCCTGGCTGCGGTTGGCAATCTCCTCATACTGGGCCTTGACCTCGGCGATGATGCTGTCCAGATCCAGGGAGCATCTGTTGTCCATGGACAGCACCACAGAGGTGTCCGAGATCTGCTCATGTTTCTCCTCTTCATACAGAAGGAGGAGAGGAAGTTGATCTGTCAGTCAGTCCTTCTAGGCGTGACTCAAGCTCCACCTTATTCATGTAAGCTTCATCCACATCTTTCTTGATGAGGACAAATTCATCCTCCATCTCTGTATGCTTGTTGATCTCATCTTTATGTTTATTCTTGAAGTCCTCCACCAGCCCCTGCATGTTGCCAAGCTCCGCCTCCAGCTTCAGTTTCTCCTGACCCAGTGAGTCCAGCTGCCGCTGGAGGTTGTAGATGTAGCTTTCGAACATGTTGTCCATGTTACCCCAGGATGTCTTCTGCTGCTGCAGGAGGCTCCAGTTGGTCTCCAGAATCTTATTCTGCTGCTCCAGAAAACAAACCTTGTCGATGAAGGAGGCAAACTTATTGTTGAGGTTCTTTTTTTTTTTTTTTTTTGTCTTTTTTTGAGACAGGGTCTCACTTTGCAGTTTAGGCTGGCCTTAAGCTCACTTTGTAGCTCAGGCTGGTCTCAAACTCACAACAATCCTCCTGCCTCAGCCTCCCCAGTGCTGGGATTACAGGCATGTGCCACCACGCCTGGCTATTGTTGAGGTTCTTGATCTGCTCCTTCTCCTGAATACGCACGGCCTGGATGTTGGGGTCCACCTCCAGGTTCAGGGGGTTCAGCAGGCTCTGGTTCATCTGGACAGTCGAGACAGGGTCTTTCAACATAGTTCAGGCTGGCTTTGAACTTACTTAAGCAGTCTAGGCTGGCCTTGAACTCGCTGTGATCCTCTTGTCTCAGCCTCCCAGGTGATGCTATTATATGCATGTGCAGCCATGCCGGACAGTTTGGACTAACTTTCGTGTACTAAATAAGCAACTCTGCTCTGTCCCTTTCCAGTTTTACAAAAATCAAAAAGGGCATAGAGAGGCTGGGGAGATATCTTGGCAGTCTAATTGCCTGCCTGGCAAGCGCAAGGACCTGAGTTCAATCCATGATACCACATGCCGTATAAGCCCCAGAACCCCAGGTGTCCTGTGCCAGCCACTGAAAACAGGCATCGTGGCGCATGCCTATAATCCCAGCACTAGGGAAGCTGAAACAAGAGGATTACTAGGAGTCTGAGCTGCATATGGAGACCTGTACAAACAAACAAACAAACAAATAAATAAATGTTTGAAAAAAAGAAACAAGGGGCACTGATTTGCTTATTTTTCTTTTTGCAAAATTACCTTTAGTCAAAGTCACTGTTAGTCTTAACACATGCTTTCCCGGTTATTGTGAAGGGGTACATTGTGCTCACTTCAGAAACTAAAATACAACTTTTCTTTTGATGCAACTGTTTTGTTTCTTAAAAAGCCTGAATATTATACTGTATTTTTAAAAAGATAGTCATTATCTCATATTGTAATTAACATTGTGTTGGAAGTCCTACCTAACACACTAATATCTGAAGATAAGTAACATGTATAAGGAATGGAAATGCAGAAAGAAGGCTGTTAATACTGGGGTGCCAGTTCAGGAAGAGATGGTATGATCATGCTTCCTTCACCTTTTCCCCTACACTGAAAACAGTTATGACACCCAGACAGAATGCATAGAGCAGCTATTTTTTTAATAACTGAGGAGTTAATAGGTGATTTAGAAAAGAATACGGAATTTTTTCTTTAATGTATTTGGTACAGGGTCTCACTACACAGCTCAGACTTGTAGTGATCCTTTTGTTTTCAGCCTCCCCAGTGCTGGGATTGCAGGCATGTGCCAACAAGCCTGGATGGCTCAGTGCATCCCAGGGTAGGGCCAGCATGGCATGTGGTGCTGAGGATCGAACCCTGGTCCCTGCACTTGCCTAAGCAGGTGCTTAGTCCCCTGAGCTATCTCACTGGCCCAAAAATAACAGAATTCAAAATACTACTGAATTAATTAGGACTTTGCTGATTATTTTCTTCTGATTCATCTTGGCTATAATTCAACACAACTAGAACCTCAGAAATGAGAACTATAGTAAAGATGGAGAAAAAATAACATTTATTTATGATAAACACTTCTGGTAGCCAGGTGTAGTCGTACACATCTATAATCCCAGAATTTGAAAGTCTGAGGCAGGAGGATTGTTACAAGTTCAAGGCCAGCTCAGGCTACATGGCAAGACTTTGTCTCAAAAAAAAAAAAAAAAAATTCCAGTGAACTAGAAATAAAATGGAAATTCCTCAGCCAAATGACCAGGAGAGACCTTCATTTAATATACTCAAAGATCCAAAATTGAATACTTCTCTGAGATCAGGAACAAGCAAAGGTATCTAATGTACTATTCTTATTCAACATGGCATTAGAAGTCTTAGCCAGTACAAGGGAGTCCTGGTTCCAATATAATTCTTTTGTATGTGAATATAAGGATGTCCTAGCACCATTTGTTCTTTCCCCCCTAGAATGATCCCCTGTGGAAAATTTATTGATAGATATATGGGTTTGTTTCTGGAGGCCCAATTCTATCCCAATTGTCTATATCTATCCACATGCCAGCATTACACTGTTTTTGTTACTGTAGATTCATGATAAATTTTGAAATTGAAACTATGAGTCTTCTTTGTTTTGGATAATCAAGGTCCCTTTCAGATTCATATAAATTTGAGGATCAGCTTTTCCATTTCTCAAAAAAAAAACCAAATCATCAGAATTTTTATACTGGATTTGTAGATTACTTTGATGAGTGTTGTCATATTTGTGTGTGTATGTGTATTGTTATATTAATAATATTAAGCCATCCAAACTATGATCACAAATATCTTTCCCTTTTTATGACTTCTTTAATTGCTGTCATGAATCTTTTCAGTGTATAGGTCTTTCATTTTATGGGCTAAATTTATTTCTAGAGGTTTTTTTTTTTTTTTTTTTTTTTTTTAATGTATTTGGTTGGGCCAACCAAATAGCTCAGTGGATTAAAGTACTTGCAAGTAGGCGCAGGGGCTGGGGGTTCAATCACCCAGCCTGCCTTGCCAGCCCCGCCCCCAGGGGCACTCAAGCTGCAATTGAGCCTGGGGGTGGTGGCGCATGCCTGTAATCCCAGCTCTTGATAGGCTGTAAACAGGTGGATCACTGTGAATCTGATCTAGTAGTGAGACCCTGAACACCCTGGAGACCCTTCCCTAAAAATAAAAGAAAAAGTATTTGGTTGTTGCAGGATCTCACTACACAGCTCAGACTGACAGTGATCCTCCTGTTTTCATCCTCCCCAGCACTAGGATTACAGGTGTGTGCCACTATGCCTGGACTGTGTGGCCAGTTCAGCCCGCCCTGGGGGTGCGGCTGTCACAGCATGTGGTGTCAGGGACCAAACTGCAGTCCCAGTGTTTGCCTAAACGTACCTACGCAGGCGCTTTAGTCCACTGAGCTATCTCGCTGGCTCTTTCTAGGTATTTTAATCTTTTAGATATTATTATAAGTTAAATTATTTTTCTTATTTATTTTTAAGATTATCCATTGCTCCTATACAGAAACACACCCTGATTTTTCTGTATTGATCTTGTATTCTGCAACATTATTGTATTCACTGCTCATTTCTTGTTCTTTTTATGTGAGTTCTTAGGGATTTTCAATATACAGAATCACGTCATTACTATAGCTTACTTTTTGCTTTCCAATTTCAATATGCCCTATTTACTTTACTTGCCTAATTACTGTCAATAGAACTTCCATTATAATACTGAATATTGGTGGCAAATGTGAGCATTCACATTCTGTTCCTGAATGTAGGCAGTGTGTTTAGTCTTCCAGCTAACCAGCTAGAATTTGGAGGTTTCCACATTTCCCTCGTTGCATTTAGTAATTTGCCAAATGGCTCACAGAACTCAAGGAAATACTGACATATATTTACCGATGTATTATTTATTTATTTATTTTTGTCTTTTCGAGACAAGCTCTCATTAGGCAGTTTCCTCAGCCTCTTGAGTGCTGGGATTACAGGTGTGCACCATCAAGCCCGGCTTTTACTGGAGTATAATGAAAGATGCTTCAAAGATTACAAAGGAACAGCTGATAAAATGTATGAAGGGTGAGATCAATATACAGGGCAAGTGCAAGAGCTTCTGTCTTCATGGAGTTGGGGTTACATCATCCTCCCAAAACACAGCTATGTTTACCAAATTATAAATCTATAACATTGGGCATAGAATTCATGAAAAATATAATTTGTGTCAACATTAACACAAAAGGAGAAGAAAAATCTATATAAGAACAACATTTTTTGTGATATTTGCAATGGACTGAATGCCTGTTTGCCCCAATCTACCAAATTCATATGTTCAGATCTAATCCCCAGGGTGGAGATTTGGATGTGGGACCTTTAGGAGAAAACTGGGTCGTGATGGTGATAGTCACAAACCTGATTTGTGCCCTTGTATGACGAGGTCAGAGAGTTGGCTCTCTCTTTGCTACATGATCAGAAGACTTTGACAGTCTGAAAACTGCAAGAAGATCCTCACCAGAACCTAGGCCTGCTGTTACCCTGATTTTAGACTTACAATTTCCAGAACTGTGAGAAATATTCAATGCTGTTCATAAGCTACCCACTCCATGACATTTTGTAATAGCAGTCTAAGACACACCATTCAAATTAAATGGGCAATAATTTTCACAAGATTGTTATAAGTTAAAATGTGAATTGTAATTCTTGTAACTAACGGCTAGCTAAAAATATATGCTAAAGTAAATTAGAAAGCAATCAAGACAATATGCCAATATGCTAGAAAAATATCAGTTAAACACACATAAAGAAGTAAAGGGGAATTAAAGAACAAAAAAAGTACAGAAATATAGGAAAACAACAGAATACTGTAAAAATCAATTATTCCTCATCAGAAATTAAATATAAATGAATTGAACTAGTCAATAGATTTTTTTTATCTTTTTTAAAAATTTGTTATAGCGTCTTCCTATGCAGCTTGGATTCCCAGTGATCCTGCTGTCTCAGCCGCATCCTGGAAATACAGGCATGTACCACCGCATCAAGTTTTGGTGGCTGGGAGGGCACAACTGGGGTTCTGGGGCCAGCATGACGTGTGGTGCCAGAGATTAAACCAGGGTTCTTGTGCTTGCCAGGCAGGTGCTCAGACTGCTGAGCTATCTCCCTAGCCCCAAGAGATTTAATTTAGATTCATAGTTACAAATAGGTTTAAAATAAAAGGGTAGAAAAGAGATACTCCACGCAAATAGCAAGTAGTAGAGGGCTGGATTGTCTGTACTACATCAAATAAGATAAGGCTCAAGTCAAAATTTTTTACAAGAGCACAAAATGGCATTATGTATTGATAAACACATGTATCTTAGTCTATTCTGTGCTGTTAGAGCAAAATGTCACAGAGTGGGTAAATCATAACAAACAAAATTTGTTGATTCATGGTCTGGAATAAAGAAAATCCAAGACTATGGAGCCAGCATCTGGCCAACATTTTCTTGTTGTATCATCTCCTGGAAGGAGGAAAAGATCAAGAAAAGGAACAAGGGAAAGGGCTCAAGCAAAGGGGACCGAACCCACCCTTTGATAAGGAACACACTTTTGCAATAACAACACTAATCCAACTATAAAGACAGTGCTTCCAGAACCCAAACACCTCCTACTAGGCCTCCCATCCAAAAAACACTGGAGATCAGGTCTCTGACACATGACCTTTGGGAGACATATTTGAATCAGAAATATAGGACAATTAAAAACAAACTAGCAACACCGCTCAAAACTATAGGAGGTAAGAACTGAGAGAATTAAAGGGAGAAACAGACATTTCTACAAAAATTGGAAACCTTAGTACTTCATTTTCAATAATATAACATTCAGACAGAAGATCAACAACTATACAGAGATTTGGAACAACATTATACATCAAATAACATGTAGCAGATTGTCTATCATTTCATCTAACAACAGTGAGATACACATTTTTCCAAGGGCACATAGACATTCAAAATAGAATATATACAAACTACAGAAAAGATCACCTTGACTTTTACATTTGAAGTTGTACACAGTATGTTCTTTACCCACAATGGAATGAAACTGGAAATAAGTAATAAATGGAATGAAAGAAATTCTCAAGTAAGATACTTTTAAATGACCAATGTATGCGAGAGGAAACCAAAACGCTAATGACAAGATACTTTGAGATGAATGCAAGCAAAAATAAAGCAATCAGAATTCATTGAGTGCAGCAAAAGCAGTTCTCTGTGAGAATTTTATAACTGTAAATACCTATACAAATTATAGCTCAGTGGCAGATCACGTTCTTAGCATCCTCAGGGACTCAGTTTCAATTCCCAGCACCAAGATAAATAAAGTTTTAAAAAAGAATTATCTCAGTTCAACATCTTAACTTTCTACCTAATTCTAAGGAATTAGAAAAGAAGTACAAACTAAATCTGAATGTATCCAGAGAAAAGAAATACTAAACATTAGAACAGGTTAAGGGTGACGGATGTAGTTTAGCAGTGTGAGCACCTGCCTGGCAAGCACAATGTCCTGAGTTCGATCCCTGGTACAGAAAAAAAAAAAAAGATTTGAACAATGAAAAGGACAGGAGATGGAGTGAGGAGAAGAGATATATCTATATATGTAAGCAGGATGGTTTGTATAGCTGTACTGTCGATTTCTATTGGGAAGGAGCAGTTAATGTTTAATTTTTCGTCTTCTTTTTTCCATTTTTTTCTTTTTCTCTCTTATTTTCTTATAATTTTTTTCTTTCTTCCTACAATTTTGTACACATATATCTGGTAATCTGAGCAACCAATTTGAAGACAACACTATGCAATACAACAAATAATGCCCAATTCATACTATTTTGTTTATTTATTTATTTTTATACTAAATATGTTGACACCAGTGTATATAAAATACCCTCGTGAAACAGCGATTCATGAAAATCCAGAGAGGTAGACGTTAAGGACTGACAAAAGTTGAAGTTTGTATGTTATGGCACAGATTGAGAAAGGGGAAATTTTTGTACAGGCTTCAATTTTCTTTTTTCTGAATCTTCACTGGTTGATTAAAAGTGGTCTGGGAAACTCTGAAGAATTCATTTGATTACAAAAAGGAACAGACTTTCTGCGGTCTGAAGGGATTTGTACTTGAGGATACCCCAGTCAGCAGAGGACCATGCTGAGCATTCTGCAGGCCTGGGAAACTTTCCCGCGGTTGAGCCTCCAGCCAGAGCTGCTGAGCTACTGTTCATGGCGGCAACACTGGAAGATCCAGACTTAGCACACCCCGAGGGCCGGGCCAACTCGAGGGCCAGGGGCAGCGCAGCAAAGGTCAGCAGGGCCAGACGCAAGGCACACGTGCGGGGGCGGGACTCCTCTGTATCATTTATCCTTTTTTGTTTTAACATTATTTTGTACTGTTTAAAAAATAAAAAAGATTAGAATAGGTTAATGAAATAGATAATAGAAAACAGTAGAGAGAATAAATAGCTTTGAAACCCATGCTATCAATAGTTACCTTTATATAATAAATCTATAGCTCAAATGATCAAAGAAAAAGAAGATAAGGTTTTCTAAATTTAAAAATTTGAGATTCAGGGGCCAACCAGATAGCTCAGTGGACTAAAGCACCTGCTTAGGCAGACAAAGGGGCCAGGGGCTAGATTCCCGGCCTGCTGTGCCGGCCCCACCCTGGGAGCTCGCTGAGACAGAGATTGAGACTGGGTGTTGTGGCACACACCTGGAATCATTAGCAGTTGGATCTATGTAGTGAGACCCTGTACTAAATACATTTGAAAAAATTGAGACTCTATTAAAAAAAAGAGGATAGGGATATGGCTCCATGGGAGAGGACCCCTGAATTCAAACCCCAGTACCCCCACCACACACACAACTGAAGATATTAGCTCAGTTTTGGAGCATTTATCTAACATGTTCGAGGGCCTGGATTCAGTTCCCAGGATCCATAAAAGCACAAGAAGAACAAAAGAAAAGGAAAAACACTCTAACAAACTGTAAATAGAAGGGAGTCTCCTAAGCATGGTAAATGACATATGTGAAAAAAGTAGAGCTAACGTTATACTTAACAGTGAAAGACAAAGCTTTTCCCCCTACAATCAAGAAGAAAGCTAAAAAATGGTTGCTGTTACCATGTCAACATTTTACTGGCTGTCTAGCCAGTGCTATTAGGTAAGAAAAAGAAAACCCCCTCCAAAAAGAAACTATAGCCAGGTGTGTTGGGACACATCTATAATCCTACTACTGGAGGCTGAGGCAGGAGGATTACTGCAGGCCAGCATGGGCAGAACTTTAAGGGAAGTCTGCAGTGCATAGTGAGATTCTGTCTCAAAAACAAAGCTATAAAAATTTTTAGTCACATGACACACAGAAAATTGCAAAGAATCCACACAAACTCAACTATCAAAGCTAATAAGTGAGTTCTACAAAGTTGCAAGATCAATGTACAATAACACTAGCAATGAACAATCTGAAAAGGAAATTAGGAAACAAACATATCAAAATGAATGAAAGATTTAGGAATGCATTTAAATAAGGAAGTATAATACTTGTACACTGACACTTAAAAAAACATCGGTAAAAAATAAGATCAAAATAAATACAATGGCATCCAATGTTCACAGATCAACAGATTTAATATTCTTAAGATTGCCTTCTTCCCTAGAATTATCTGCATATTCAATGCAATCTCTATCAAAATCCTTACAGTCTCTTTTGTAGAAATGAAAAGCTAATCCTAAAATGCACATAGATCGTAAGGTACGCTAAGTACATTAGCTGCTTTTTTGTTCTTTTTTTCCAGACTTTTCTTTGCACTTTTATTTTTATTTATTTTATTTTAGGGAAGGGTCTACAGGGTGTTCAGGGTCTCACTACTAGATCGGACTCATAATAATCTGCCTGTTTACAGCACCCCAAGAGCTGGGATTACAGGCCCATGCCACCACACCCAGTCTCAGCGCACCCTGGGGGCGGGGCCAGCACAGCAGGCCTGGGGATTGAGTCCCAGCCCTGCAGGCAGGTGTCTTAATCCACTGAGCTATTTGGCTGGCCCTTCTCAATTTTATTTTTTAAACTGAGATCATAGATTGCACATTGCTCTGCTAATATTATCACTTTGCAATATTCCCAGGATAGTCTTCTATGTCAGAGCCTGAAGATACAGCTCATAAAAGACTATGTATGCGCCAGTCATGGTGGCACATGTTTGTAATCTCAGCATTCAGGAGGTGGAGGCAGGAGGATCTCTATGAGTTCCACTGTCTGGGTGAGCCTGTACTATATAGTGAGACCCTGCCAAAGAAAGAAAGAAAGAAAGAAGACTGTATATATGCAGCATTGTTTGTGGTAGCTAGAAATTAAAGGCAAACTGTATGTTCCTTCCTAGTGCAATGGATAAATATAATACATGCAAATTTAGCATTAGAAACACCAAATGCACACATAACAACATAGATATCTTTTAAAACAAAAAGGAGGACCAGGGATATAGCTCAGCAGCATAAACACCTTCCTGACAGGTGCAAGGTCCTGAGTTTGATCCCAAAAAGGAAAAGTTACAAAAAGACTAGTAACATGTAAGAAACATACTGTAGAAATGATCCCTGCAAGTAGAGCCTTTAAAATGTAAGAAACAGAATGACAGCTTTGGCACAAAGTTAGTTTTAGGTAAACAGAATGACAGCTTTGGTGCAAAGTTTAGTTTTAGGTAAACTAAAAATATTTATACACACAAAACAACATTATTTTAAAAGGATACATATAAATAAAAAATACCAAACACATCAGATAGAGGAGGTAGTTATGGGAGAACACAGAAGAGTGATTACAGGTATTGGAAGTAAGGTTAAAAAAAAGTAAATAAAATAATTCTTAAGTAAGAGAAGTCTGGCAGAGACCAATGACAACAGTGTGCATAGAATTCCATGTGGCCAGGCGTGGTGGTGCATGCCTGTAATCCTAGCACTCGGGAGGCTGAGGCAGGAGGATTGTTTTGAGTTCAAGACCAGCCTGAGCTGCAAAGTGAGCTTGAGGCCAGCCTGAACTGCATAGTGAGACTCTGTCTCAAAAAGACAAAAAAAAAAAAAAAAGAAAAAAGAAAAAAGAAAAAAAAGAATTCCATGTAAATCCCATAATTTACTCAATTCCCCACTGATGGACTTAGCTGAATTCTAATTTTCTTCAGTATGACTTTGGGATCAAACAGATCTACTTTTTAAAAAATTTATTTATTTGTATTTTAACTTGAAGAGTGAAAAATAGAAGCAAAAACAAAAAGAAAAAATGACATAAACAGGGTAACATATAATGATACATATGTTACAGATTTTCAAAACATGGATGGCTAATTATATATATTTTTTTAATTAAAAAATCTAACACAGATAAGCAGTCCATAATAGAAGTGGGTTATCCACAGAAGTTGTTGACTTGAGCCATTCACAGCTCATTATATTAATATAACTTTATATACCTCCATTTTTTATACTTTTCTGCTGGATAGTTAAGACTGAGTTAAAGCAAGACCTATATAACAAGAAATGTAACTTTTGTATCAGATAAAGTCAATTAGGATACCCTCCTGTAGCCCTGTACTGCTCTTTGTAGATCCCTTGTCAGTGTCAGCCTTGTGGATGAGTCACGGCCATTGCTTGACCAATTTGCTCTCTGTAGAAACCTGAGAGAAAGTTTTCTCTCCATGTGACTCTCCTTAGGCACACTATACATCACTGATTGCATTCTTCTGTGGCCCCCATAATCTCTTTGATCAGAAAATTTGGGGCACTACTGAGTTACAGGATGTTATAGTACAGGTTCTCCTATGTCCTGAGTATTCACTGACCTTGAAAGGCTAGGGCCAAAATGTTGGCTGACCTTGCAGCCTTTCTTTTTCTCCAATTTTTGATCCAAACAGAACTGCTTTTATTGTTTATTTGTTTATGTATTTATTTGTGTTACCAACAATTGACTCCAAAGCCTTTGCACTTACTGTGTTAGGTCCCCAGGTTCTTTTTTTCTTTTTGGCTTTTATTATTTTATTTTATTTTGGGGGGCATAGGATCTTCCTAAATTGCTAATTATCTGGGCTGAGCTCAAACTTTGGATCCTCCTGCCTCAGCCTACCAGAATGATGGAATTATAGTTAACTACCACAGATACATCTCACAGATTAAGAATCTAAAACAGTTCTTCCTTCTACATAGAACTGGCCATTCATGCAGAGTGAGGAGCTTTCACTGGAGCCATACCTTTTCAGTAGGGGGCAAGTCATATAATCATTTCATGCCTGTTCTCTACCAAGTGGGGTAAGCTATCTGCTTTCTGCCATATGAAGTGCTGTAAGAACTAAGAGCCTAGGCCAGGGAGATAGCCCGGTGGTCTAAGTGGCTGCCTACCAAGCACAAGGGCCCAGGGATTAGACCACATGCTGGATTGGCCCTTCCAAGAATAGCCACTGAAACTGGGCATGGGGGTGCATGCCTATAATCTCAGCAGTGGGGAAACTGAGACAAGTGGATCACTGTGAGTCTGACCTACATAGCAAGATCCTGTACCAAATAAATAAATTAATGGGGCCAGGGAGATGGCTCAGTGGAATAAGCAATTCCCTGGCAAGTGCAAGGGCCTGAGTTCAATTCCCGGTCCCGCCAAAAAAATAAATAAATTAATTAATTAATTAATCTAAAAAAAAGAACTAAGGGCCTGGTGAAGTGGTACATGCCTGTAATCCCTGTGCTTTACAATGCTGAGCTAGGAGGATCACATGTTCAGGTCCAGCTTGTGCAACCTAGCAAGGACCCTTTCACAGCATCACTGGAGAAGTTAGTCAGTACAAAAGCCCCAGATTCACTCTCTGTATCACTAAAAAACAAAACAAGAAACTAAAATAGCATGAAAGCATTTACAAATAATAAAATTATATTATCAGTAATTATTTACAGGTTATAGTTATTCTTATTCCAGTTCAGTCAGTACTCTTGTGTTTAAAGAGGAAGTCCAGGAGAAAGACCAAGTCACTCTGCAGGGACACTTTTTTCCTGTGCTGTGGCCAGGCAGGCCCTTGGCGCTAATTGTCTAACAAGAGGTCCTCCCCCTTGGGCCCTGCGGCAGGAGGCAGCAGACTGAGATTGCTCAAAGGGCCAAGACCAGCGCCAGGTTTAAAGCCAGCAGTACAGTAGGGGAGGGCAGCGCTGCAGCACCAGCAGCTCCAGTGCTTGCCCTCTCTACCCACTGAACACCAGGCCCAGGATTCATGGGAAGGCTGCCAAAGCCAAGCTATGGCTCCATAAAGAGTCCCTCAGCTTTTATTGTTCAGGAATCCAGACTATAAGAGAGGTAAGGTATTGGCGGGGAAGGAGATAGGAGAAATAGCAGATACAGAGGAGATAGTGAAAGAGAGCATCTTGAGGCTTTTTAAAGACACTTCTTTGTATTTCTTTGATTGAAGTCTGGCGGTCATCTAGCGTTAGAACCCCAATCCCACTGTAGAGAGATTAGAGCTTAAGTTAAGAGTGCTTTAACCACAGTCATCTGTAAGATAGTTCAGAACAGAAGCTGTGAAAGTCTTAACCAAAAACAAACAAACAAATGAACAAACAAACCAGGAAACTAACTGCCAAAAACCTTTTTTATCATTTTATGTGCACAACCCCATCCTAGGAATAGAGCCCTTGGCAGGAAAGAATCATAAACAGAGGGGCTGAGGAGATGGCTCAGTGGAATAAGCACTTCCCTGACAAGTGCAAGGGCCTGAGTTCAATCCCCGGTTCTGAAAAAAGAAAAAAGAGTAAAAAAAAAAAAAAAAAAAAAAGAATCATAAGCAGCACCACTTAGTGAAGATTGCCAATGCACTAGGTCAGAGCGCAGGCACCAGGGGAGATTTAGTGGGATGCACCTAAAGCAGAGGTGCCTGGCCTTTAAATTCTGAAAGCTTGAGTTGTAGCTGTTTTCTCCTTTTTTCTGTTGCTGTTGTCTCCCTTTGACCCGTGTGTAGCACTTTTCTGTCACCCTAGCACCTTTCTTGGTCTGTGTTATGTAATTGTTGGTACAGACAGTCCTAAGCACAGCTTCCTGGGAT
The DNA here is from genome assembly GCA_004027165.1 of Ctenomys sociabilis. NCBI lineage: Eukaryota > Metazoa > Chordata > Mammalia > Rodentia > Ctenomyidae > Ctenomys > Ctenomys sociabilis. Next base: position 30,450 of record PVKA01012659.1, on the reverse strand, counting down.
CTTCAATAAACATAGCTACTATTTACTTAGCGCTAAGTGTATGCTTGGCAAGGATTTCTTTATTGTGCACAAGAACCTGGACCATCACTGGCACCTTCCACTGTATTCCTAGAAAACCAGGGCTCATCCTGCCTCTTGTAATCTGAGCATGTTGCGCTAGATGTTTGTACACATTTTATGTACTACCATGCAGCTTGTCCTTCTATTTTGTAAAATCCTCTGCTCCTTAGAGTTGCCACCTAGACCAGCCTTCAGTTAGGAACCCTTCTACAACAGAGTCAGAAACCACAATTTAATGGAGCTTGACTCTTCCCTGATGTGAATGTTGAAAGTTATCATTCCCTCCAAATAGTACTGATTACCCATTTTTAGTTACTCATCATAACTCTTTCTTAAATTTTAATGTTTTAAACTGCAATACCTCTTGGGGGAGTAATTTCCATAAGTGTACTATTAATAGTGAATTTTTTTTTCTCTTGTTGATCTTAAATTTACCTCTTTTCTGACTCATACTCCCTTATCTCTAATTTTTGAATCCTAAGATTTAGGAAGAAAAAAATTTTGTTCACTTTGTCAAATACTTTTAATTGTTCTGATTAAAGTGGCTTTGATTGTATTTTAACTCAGACTTTACTCTTCTAGATAAACTTTGTTTCATGGTTCTTGCTTGCCTGACTGGCACAACAATAACATTTTGAAAAAAACATAAACATATCTCCAATTTTGACTAGTTGGAGAAAATATTAACTGAGACTTCATATTCAAGATAGTCAGGCACAAGCTCAGAATATTGGGGAATTTCACCACTAACCATCTCCCAAATAACTAAAATATTTAAAAATAAAACATAGCCAGGTGTGGTGGCACAGGCCTGTAATCCCAGCACTCGGGAGGCTGAGGCAGGAGGATTGTTTTGAGTTCGAGACCAGCCTGAGTTACAAAGTGAGTTTAAGGCCAGCCTGAACTGCATAGTGAGACCCTGTCTCAAAAGGATAAAAAAAAAAATCATATTTAAAATTTCTCTGTTAAGAGCAGGAATGCACAGCTAGATTGGTGGGTTTTTTTTTTTTTAATGAATCCTTTTATCTGTGTTGCTCGTCTACTGTTAATGCAAGGCTTCAAGTCTGATAACATGCGTTCTTCTACAGGAAATGCTAACAGCCGGCAGTAACTTCTGTGGTAGGAGAAGACCAAGCCCAAATGGCAAATGTGCTAGGGCTGATCTAGAGATGGACACTTGGGAGTTGCTTGAACTTTGGGCAAGAAATGAGCAGAACATTGGTGAAGGCAAGGAACTACAAAATCCAGGTTTCTCTTTGAGAAGCCAGTCTTGGCTGCCCTTCTTAACATCTGACACTTTCAATGTTACAGGCAATCAGATGCAGGAACTATCTGTGCATGCTGTGAGTGATTCATAAAAATCTTTCTGTCCCAAAACGATCCGCCTGCAAGGTGCTTCCATCCTTAAAATTATGCTACAAATCACACATCACTTCTAGGATGGAGAGGTCAGTATTGCTGTCTCTCAGCATTTCCTAAAATGTGAGTGCTTCTGCATAAACACTCTCAGATCAAAGAAAATCAGATTTATTACAGGAGAAAATCAAGGGCTGGAGACATAGCTCAGTGGCATAGTGCCTGCCAGGTAAGTGCAAGGTCCTGAATTCAATTCCTGATGCAAAAAAAAATTGAGTTGCTGCATACAAACTTCAAGTTATTATTTTTTTGATAAAGGGAGCAACTAAAAAAGCTTTATTTATTTCTTCAAAGTAACCAGTACTATAGGTGCAAAACAAGCAAGCAAAAAAACCCTAACAACTCCCCCAAATACTACTTTCACAACTGACATATTAAACTTGATTTTCATTAGAATGTTTTCCACACTAGTAAATCAAGACCAAAACCCATATCATATAAAGTTATTGAGCTTCATCTTCTGGACAAGAATGCCAAGTTAGTCTCTCTTCGTAAAAAGCAATGACGATCTGAGGACATTTCATATTTGCCTCTTTTGCCAGCACCAAGTCAGCCTCATCTGAATCTTTGCATTTCTGCTGCTATCTGTGGTGCCAATGATCCGTTCAGGATCAGTACCTCTAGCAAAACCTCTAGGTTTGTAAGCAGCATCTCTCTCTCTCTCTCTCTCTCTCTCTCTCTCTCTCTCTCTCTCTCTCTTTCTCTCTCTCTCTCTGACTTGCTGTCATCAGATTCACTGTCAGATAAAGGTTTTCTTTTTGTACCATCTTTTTCTTTACCAGCTTTTTGTGAATTAAGAAATGCTTCAATTAACTCTGGACAATTTAAATTTTCTTCAAGTTCCCATGTATCGTCAGCATCTGTAAATCCTTTCCACTTCAGAAAATACTCCACTTTTCCATTCACTACACATTGGCCCAGTACTTTTTCTACCACAAACTTTTCAAGTTCTACTTCCTCAACTTTTTTACTTTTTCCATTTTGTTTCTTTCCCATTTTTTTGCAATGTAGTCTTACTGGAGGCCATTTAAAAAAAAAATTATTTTATTGAAGTACAAATATCAATGAGACAGTTTTAAGATACCTTGACAAAATGGGTTTGATAAATTAATACACTGCAAACTGTTTTCATAATGTTTTTGTATCGGAGAAGGTGCATACATGATATTATACTTACAGACACTATAATAGCATATGGCTCTTATCAGTAAATTAAGAGAGTGTAGCTGTTTGTGGACCTTAATTTTATACCTGAATTACATCAAAGATTCAATAATTAATACTTTCTACCTTGTTATTTTCCTAGTGGTTGTCCATAGTACTAGAAGCCGACATAATATCCTGTCCAACCACCATTAGTGCAAATCTTGCCTCTCATAGAATTATGTAGAAGCACGGCATTATCTATCCCAACTGTACTGTCCATACACACACCTCATGATTCTTCCTTTCTATACCCCCTCCTTTGTCTACACCTGTCAAAGACGGGCACTCCATTATCATTCAAATAATTTAGGTGCCTGAACTCGATGACACAATCCAACACAGCAGTCCAGCATTCCACAACAATAGTGAGTTATCTGAAGAAGTTGTCGACCATAGCCATTTATAGCTCAACTTACTATTATGGCCCCGCAGTGTATACCTCATTTTTATACTTTTCTGCTGGATAGTTAAAACCTAGATAGAGCAAGACCTATATACCAACACATGTACTTTTTGTTTCTTATGTGATCAGTGACGTCCCCTCAGGGTTTATCTTGTAGCCCTGTACATTATTCTGTAGATTCTTTGTCTGTGTCATCATGTGGATGAGTCATGGCCAATGCTTGACCAGTTTGCTCTTTATGAGAGCCTGAGAGAAAGTTTTCTCTCCATGTGACTCTCCCCAGGCACACTATAGAACTTCGATTTCTTTCCTCTGTGGCTCCACAATCTCCTTGTTCAGAAAATTTGGAGCTCAACTGAGTTTCATGATGTTGCAGTACAGGATCTCCTATGTCCTGAGTCTTCGCTGACCCTGAAAGGCTAGGGCTAAAATGTTGGCTGGCCTTGTGGCTCTTCTATTTCTCCAATTTTAATCTGTGAACTTAGGTTGTTGACCAGCCAGCAGCAGATGCCATTCACTTTGCCTAATCTGACTCAATTGTTTTTAGTTGTTGTTGGACATTTACATTTGTATTTCTTCTTTTTGCTTCTTATACTAGGGAGACTATACTATATTTGCACATGTGTGTCCGGTTTATTTCACTTACGAGTATATGTTCAAGTGGCATCTACTTCAATTTAAATGCTTCAAGCTTGTCATTCTTAACAGCTGAGTAATACTCCGTTATATAAAAATACCACATCTTTTTCAACCATTCCTCATGTGATGGATATATTGGTTGTTTCCAAGATTTTGCTATCACAAATTGTGCTCCTATAAACATAGGTACACATATATCACTATGATACAATGTTTTCAGTTCCTCGCTGGGGAGAGAGCTCAGTAGAATAAGCGCTTGCCTGATAAGCACAAGGACTTGAGTTCTAATCCCTGGTTCTGGAAAAAACAATGTTTTCAGTTCCTCTGGGAAAATTCCCAGTAGGGGGATAGCCGGCTTGAATGGGATTTCTAGTCTTACTCTTTTGAGGAGTCTCCACACTGACCTCCATAATGGTTGTACTACTCTACATTCCCACCAGCAGTGGAGAAGTGTTCCCTTTTCCCCACAACCTCGCCAACATTTGTTGTCAGTTGATTTCCTTATGATAGCCATTCTTTCTGGAGTGAGATGGTATCTCAGTGTTGTTTTTATTTGCATTTCATGGATGGCTAGCAATGTGGAGCATTTTTTCATATATTTATTCACTTCTTTATTTTCGTCCTCTGAGAAGTGTGTATTCATCTCAGATGCCCTTTTCTGAATTGGGTCTTTAAATTTGAGGGCCCTGTTCTATCTTAGTTCTTTATATATTCTAGACAGCAGACTGTGTCTGTTTGCTTATTAGTTAGGATTTTTTCAAAATTTGTGGGTTGTCTTTTCACTCTGTTGACGATTTCTTTTGACATGCAGAAGCTCCTCAAGAAGAGTTGATCCCAGTTGTTGATTCTTTCAAGTGCTTCCTGTGCGAATATATGTTTGTTCATGAACTCTTTACCTACCCCTATGTGTTTAAGAGTTCTTCCTACTTTCTCTTCCAGGAGATTGAGTGTTTCTGTTTTAATGTCTAGATCTTTAATCCATTTTGACTTTAACTTAGTGCATGGTGACAGAGCTGGGTCAAGTTTTAGTTTTCAGCATATAGAAAGCCATGTTTTCCAGCACCATTTGTTAAAGAGGCTATCTTTCTTCCAGTAAGTATGACTGGCCCCTTTGTCAAAGGTCAGATGGCTGAGTGTGTTCATAGATGCTTCTGCACCTTTTAATCTATTTCATTGATCAAGAAAAGTCCAGGTCCTGATGGATTCACAGCTGAATTCTACAAGAAATTTATAGACGATATAATCCCCACACTCCACAAACTCTTCAATGAAGTTGAAAAGGAAGCAGTCCTCCCAAAATCATTTCTGGAGGGAACGACACAACCAAAAAGGAGAACTACAGACCAATCTCCCTCATGAACATAGACACAAAAATACTCAACAAAATCCTGGCAAATAGAATACAGCAAATCATCAAGAAGATCATACACCAGGTAGGATTCATCCCAGGGATGCAAGGATGTTTCAATATTTGAAAATCTATAAATGTAATACACTATATTAATAGACATCTTGTATGATAGATAGAAATCTATCATTCTAGAAAACCACATGATCATCTCAATTGATGCAGAGAAAGCTTTTGACAAAGTCCAACACTCATTCATGTTCAAGGTCCTTCAGAAAATTGAAATAGATGGACTCTACCTTAACTTGATAAAAGCCATCTATGACAGCCCAAAAGCTAATATAATCCTAAATGGGAAAAAACTGAAATCTTTTACTCTTAAATCAGGTACAAGACAAGGATGTCCTCTATCACCCCTCCTCTTCAATATAGTCTTGGAATCATTAGCAACAGCCATTAGAAAAGAGGGAGAAATAAAGGGAATAAGAATAGGTAAAGAAAAAGTTAAATTACATTATTTGCAGATGATATGATACTTTACTTGGAAGACCCCAAAAATTCCACCAAGAAACTACTAGAACTGATGTGGAAATTCAGTTCCATACAAAATCAATACTCAAAAGTCAATAGTGGCTGGGCGTGGTGGCGCATGCCTGTAATCCCAGCACTCGGGAGGCTGAGGCAGGAGGATTGTTGTGAGTTCGAGACCAGCCTGAGCTACAAAGTGAGCTTAAGGCCAGCCTGAACTGCATAGTGAGACCCGGTCTGAAAAAAAGACAAAGAAAAAAAAAAAAAGTCAGTAGCATTCCTCTACACAGATAGCAAGCACACTGAAAGGGAAACAATAGAAACAAGACCTTTTACAATTAGCACTGCGGAAAATGAAATACCTTGGGATTCACTTAACCAAGGAAGTCAAAGATCTTTTCACGGAAAATTACAGCACCCTAAGAAAAGAGATTATAGAAGATTTCAGAAAATGGAAAGATATTCCATCCCCTGGATAGGAAGAACCAACATCGTGAAGATGGCCATACTCCCAAAATTGCTGTACAGATTTAATGCAGTCCCTATCAAACTGCCACCAACATACCTCCCAGACATAGAGAAATCATTCCTAAAATTTATTTAGAACCACAAACAACCTAGAATAGCAAAGGCAATCTTGGCCAATAAAGGTAAGGCAGGAGGCATCACAATTCCTGACTTGAAATTATACTACAAAGCCACTGTGATAAAGTCAACATGGTATTGGCAACAAAATAGATTTGGAGGCCATTTTTTACTGCATACTTGAAGAGCTGCTATTCACTGCCTCGGATGCTCGGTTGCTGGTCTGCAGCCTCAGCCTGCACACCTGCAGCTCCACACACCCGAGTGTAGGGGGCCAAGGTGCAGCCTAAACTCCAAGTTATAATCCCATGGCCTGGAGGATGTCAAACTCAGACCAAGAATCCGGCTGGTCTGGTATTTCCTCCTGAACTTGCTGAGCAGCTTCCATGAGTCCGTTTTCCATTTTGGGTTGTTTATTCCTGGGCTAATAGCTGCTCGGTTGGCACAAAGGAGGGACTGGAAGAACTCTGGCACTGAGCAGCCACAGAGCACCAGCGCCCACACACTAAACTCAGGGAAGACACACAGCAGTACCTATTGTCTCTTTCCCATAGAGGGATTCAAGAAGTTGAGCATTTTGCTAAGAGAAATTTCAGAACAAAATTAAGTTAGCAATTGAGTTCCTTAGCTCTCTTAAATTCTAGATGAAAAAAGTAAGCACTAGTGTTTTCCTAGGCTATTAAACAGGGGTAAGAAGGAGGGTTGGAATGTCCTCTGTTGTTTATTTTCATTGTTTTGAGACAAAGTCTCATTGTGAAGTTCAGGTTAGCCTCGAACTCACTATGTACCCCAGGCTGGCTTCAAATTCATGATAATCCTCTTACCTCAGCTTCCTGGGTGCTAGGTTACAGGTGTGTGCCACCACACCCAGCAAAACATCCTCTGATAGTCTCATTTTCCTTGTCTCAGATGGCCTGAGATGTACATGGACTCCACTGCTGATTTTAAAAAGTTAAAAGATATTCTCCTCTTCTACTCCTGGATGTATTCTAGCACCAGAATCTCCTATATGTATACTATATGTAGATTAAAAAAAAAGTTCCTATGGTTTTTAAGCCAAGAGGTGTGGCCAAGTGGCCCTTGCCTAGTGCACACAGGTACCTGAGCATACATATAACCAGCTGTGTGTAGCATCTTTCATTGTTGGGCTAGTAGCCACAGCTCCTGTAGGCCAGTCAGAGTCCAGGGAAACAGGCAGGCTTACTTCCCAACCACCAATGTCCACATGACCCAAAGATCACTTCTGTTTTCTTTTCAGATTCATTTACTAAATAGTCCACAAAGGGAAAAGGATCTTGGTTTATGATCTTCAAAAAAGCCTATATCCTGGGCTGGGGAGTTGGCTCAGTAGAATAAGCACTTCCCTGGCAAGCACAAAGGTCTGAGTTCAATCCTCAGTTCCGCCAAAAAGAACAGATTAAAAAAAAAAAGCCTATGTCCTGTCGAAGGAAAGAAGATGGCAACTGGTCTATTATTAACCAGAACTGGCTAGTGAACTATTAAGATCTATTCCACAGCTTACAGGTGGGTAGAGTATCCATGTACTTCAACAGACCAAGAATCTCCTCAGTAATATAGTTTCCCTTACTAATCATAGATACATATTAACTGATTTAACTCCATTTTGGATAAGCCCTGTTTAAATCTATAGCCTGTTCTACCTAAACTGATATTGACTACATAAAACTTTATTTATTCTATATTTACTTCTTAGCTCACACATTCATAGCTTCTGTATTTGGTAAATATATGCATCTTTCCCATTCTTTTTATAATTTTATATTCATATTCTTCCTCTAACTTCATATTTTTCTATCAGGAAAAAAATTTATAACAGGAAAAATTTCTGGGGGACTTTTCCAAGTCTTTTTGACTTTTTGCTCTTTCCCTGAGCAAATCAAAATTTGACTGAAAAATTTTGTAGTTTGGGGATTTCTGCAGGTAGTGATCAACTTTCTTTGTCCTGTTTAATCATTTTTCTGAGCTACAGAGCCCTACTCTTGTTCTGTCTTCATAAGACATTTCCTTCATATCTATGCTAGCCTATGTTGGACATTCTAATGTAATAGACAGTCATTGGGAATTACAATGAAAGTTTGCAACTATAAAAGTTGTATTGAAGCTAGGTGGACTAAAGTGCCTGCTTAAGGAGGTGCAGAGACTGGGGTTTGAATCCCAGCATGTCTTGCAGGCCCCGCCTCTGTGGAGTGCTGAATGGGTGACTGAGACTGGATGTGGTGGTGTGCGCCTATAATCCCAGTGCTTGGGAGGCTGAAAACAGGAGGATCACTTATGAGTCTGATCTGTGTAGTGAGATCCTGTAGACCCTGCACTAAATACATTGAAAAAAAAAGTTGGATTGATAATTAAATTAAATATAGATCCTAGAGAATCATTAAGCCTTTCCAGATGCAGATCCCTGAGTATAATCTCTCCTTTCCTCCCAGCACTTTTCTCTGAGCAGAGTCTTCAAGTGATGGAAGTGGGCAGTAACAGCTCTTCAGGGAGCTTCATTCTGATGGGTATATCTGACCATCCCAAACTGGAAATGATCTTTTTTGTCCTCATCCTCTTCTCTTACTTGCTGACCCTCTCTGGAAACACAACCATCATCCTGCTCTCCCACGTGGATCCCCGGCTGCACATACCCATGTATTTCTTCCTCAGCAACCTCTCCTCCCTGGACTTGGCCTTTACTACAAGCTCAGTCCCCCAAATGCTGGTCAATTTATGGGGATCAGACAAGACTATCAGCTATGGTGGCTGTATGACTCAGCTGTATGTTTTCCTTTGGCTGGGGGCCACAGAGTGCATCTTGCTTGTGGTGATGGCATTTGACCGCTATGTAGCAGTGTGTCGGCCTTTGCACTACATGACCATCATGAATCCTAGGCGTTGCTGGCTGCTGGCTGCAGTTAGCTGGCTGGGTGGCTTGGGAAACTCCTTAATCCAGTCAACATTCACCATGCAGCTCCCTTTCTGTGGGCACCGGAGGGTGGATAACTTCCTGTGTGAGGTGCCTGCCATGATCAAACTGGCCTGTGGAGATACTAGCCTCAATGAGGCTGTACTCAATGGTGTCTGCACCTTCTTCACTGCTGTCCCTCTAAGCACCATCCTCACCTCCTACTGCTTCGTTGCTCGGGCAGTGCTGAAGATCCACTCTGCAGAGGGGCGGCGAAAAGCCTTCAACACATGCCTCTCCCACTTGGTAGTGGTGTTCCTCTTCTATGGCTCAGCCATCTATGGGTATCTGGTTCCAGCTAAAAGCAGCAACCAGGACCAGGGCAAATTTATTTCCCTGTTCTACTCTGTAGTCACGCCCATGGTGAATCCCCTCATCTATACTCTAAGAAATAAGGAAGTGAAGGGGGCCCTGAAAAGGCTCCTAAGAAAAGGAAGGGAAGTTGGCTGAGAGAGGAAGAAAATGCTTATTTATTACCTCTTCATCTCTGCACACTTTTTCTCATTATTTCTCTGACCAGAACATGAAGAGTACTAACCTAAGGAAACCAAGCCAGGTTCCTGACAGCTCTAAATCGTTGGGACATAGTTAGTGTTGAGATGTTCTGTGCTTATTTACCAGAAATTTAACAGAAGTGTGTTGTTGAAGGCTCAGAGGCCATTCACCTACTATAGACCTCTCTCATAGTTTCTGTCTCTGATATCATGTTACTTTTATGTCTTATTTTCTACAAAATTATGTATTTTTTCTAAAGAAAGCAACTCTACTTGCAGTTCCTTATGTCATCTTATTATAATTATCTGAAATCAAGCCATTATTATCAAATGCATAGGAAGAGCCAAACAATTCATCTGATGGACACATCTGCACAATTAATACACACACACACACACACACACACACACACACACACACACACACTGGACAGATCTATTGACCCCCCCCCCATCAATTCTGCACCTGTGGATTTTATGGCCACCAACCAAGTGTTGGCCAGCTCTGCATTCTGTTTCTTCTTAGCATGAGCAGCAGAGGTACAGACTAACTGACTGATCTGACCCTGGCTCAGGCCAATGCCTCTGGGAGAGAAGATAAGCCTGCAGGGCCACCAGATGCAGGAAGAAAATGTGCACTTGGCCAGCAGCTTCAGAGGTTCAAGTATTACCCCCCAAAGTGACTGGGTGAGACAACCATGGGAAAGCACCACAGATTAGACATAGACTGTGGAGGACCACCTGGATGACTCTCCTTGGCTAAACCTGGTCCTATTCCCATGCAGTGATATATACAAAGCTGATTAGGACTTTTCCTTATGCCTTCAACTGGCTCTAAGCAATGCAAATCAGTCTAGCCTAGGTGCAGATATGTAGTCTTTGGAGCAAGGTGATAGATCAATGATGCCCCACCCCCACCCCATAGCACCCCCAAAACATGTATGAGCTGAGTGGGAGAAAGAGCTACGCTCCATGCTCCACACTGTTGGCTGATTGAGCCTGGTGATAAGAGGCTATGGCTTCCCACGGTGTACCAAATTTCACATCAGATCCCAAAACATTAGATACTGCCTCCAATTGTGTTATGCAGATTTCTCTTCCTGCATCTCTCTCTCTCTCTCTCTCTCTCTCTCTCTCTCTCTCTCTCTCTCTCTCTCAATATTGCAGATGTGATTTCAGGCCTCCTGCCTAGCCCAGCTCACAGCACTCATGTACTTCCTGCCACAACTACAATCACTCATCCCTGAGCCAGTCCCTTCCTGACAAATTAATAAAACCTCGGTTTAGCTCTATATCATGGCCTTTGTTCCTATTAACCACCACCCTAGCTGGACTTAGGACCCCCTTGGCTCCCCTCAACTATAAATATGCCTTAGCGTCTTTACTCTCACTATGTATCACACTGGTAATGGTAAACTGAAATTACAACATGAGTAACTTTTCCATGGGATTACAAATATAAACTCTCCAGGCCACGCTGAGCTTCTCTAGGAAGGGTTCTCTGTAATAGATCCTCTTCAAAGTTCAGTCTCAGGCTGACAAGGAACAGGTCCTGTCCATTGTCATGAGAAACTAGGCCTGACAAGTGTTGACATCAAGTTCAACAGTCTGCTTGAACCCCTCCTTTTGACATACATCCAGAGACCGACCAGTGGCCTGATTGCTTTTCCCACCCACCAACATAAACAACGATGTGCCTACGCTTGAATAGTTAGCATAGTCTGGGGTGCAGGGAAGACACCTCACAGACCCACAGGCCTAAAGCTAGGAGGAGAAAACTATGATTTCCTGGGTTTGAAGGCTCCAGATTCTGGAAAGCAACCACTCACTCAAAAACACAGAATATGTATTGTGTTGGTCCCGCCCCTGGGGCAAACTGGGACAGCAATTCAGACTGGGTATGGTATCCCACCCCTGTAATCCCAGTGCTTGGGAAGCTGAAAACAGGAGAATCACTGAGTCTGATCTGTGTAGTGAGACTCTGTAGACCCTGTCCTAAATATAACACACACACACACACACACACACACACACACACACACACACACACAGAATAATTTTTTTAACTCTATCTTAAAATACTTTTGAGACACGGTTTTGCTATGCAGTTCAGGCTGGACTTCAACTGAGTTTATTTTTTTCTTTCAGAACCAGGGATTGAACTCAGGCCCTTGTGCTTGCCAGGAAAATGCTTATTCTACTGAACCATCTCCCTGTCCCCCACCAAAAAAAATCAGCTGACTTTGTAGCCCAGGCTGGCATCAAACTCAAAGCAATCCTCCTTCCTCAATCTTCCAAGTGCTGGGATTATAGGTGTGTGCCACCACACCTGGCACCTTTATTTTTTTACTTTTCTCCATCAGTATTTGGGCAGACAATTTTTTTCCTTTTTCCCTTTTTTCTGTTTTTCATTTTTTCTTGTAACTTTTTTGTTTATTCTTTTTACTTCCTTTAATTTCCTATATTTTGTGTTTTTTTCTTTTTTTTAAAGATTTAAAATTTTTGAATTTAGTTCAACTTATAATACTACATTTCCAAGAAAAATGAACCTTTTGCACAAGAAATTGAAATGAAATCATGCCAAGATACACAAAAATGAAATTGTCCAAAACTTATTATAAAGAAAAAAATGTTAGCTATGGAAAAACAAAATTAATAGCATCTTATTCCACATTAGAAAGAAAAAAAAAAAAGGACCAAGTATGTAAGAAACTAGACTAATTAAAGGACTGAAAGAAAAAAAAAATCTATCTTCTTTAAATTTTGTACTTAGCAAACATACCTTTGGAAACTAAAAGTAAAATATTTTCTAGTTATACAAACTTGAAATATTCTAATACCTCCCAACATAGCCTATAGGAAATAACAAAGAGCATAATTCAAAAGGCATGAGAAGTTGCAGTATGCTCCTGGATGAACAATAAAGAGCTCTCAAAGTGAGTTATGCAGGACTATATAAAATACATTAGATGAACCCTTATTTAAAAGGTCATTGAAGATTTCTATGAAACAGTACCAATCTATGTCAGGTTATACACGTATTTTTTTTTTCATATATATGTCTGTGTATGTGTGTATAAAGGACAGGGAAGAAGTAATATAAAGTCAACAGAAAAAAGAAATATACTTTTTAAAGTTTCTAAAATTAGGAGAAGATATCATATGATGTCTTTTAGATAAATTGTAATTCAAAGATATAGTAAAAATCTTAATACAAAAATTAAGATTAAGCAATATTCAGGAAATTAAATACTAATTAAAATTAAATGTTCCATACAATTGAACTAAGAAAAAGTTTTTATGATAGTAAAGAAATACTAAGAATAAAACATAAGGTAAATGCTGGAGTGACAAATAAATGACCATCACTTCTGACAGTTTGGGGATAGGATATTGCACTCTTTTTTTTTTTTCTGTGTCTATTTTCTAATACTACTAATTTTCTTTTGCTCCTTGATGGGATCCTGTCCTGCTTTTCTCTCCTCCTTTTCATCATCAACAAAGCTGTTAAACAGTTTTGCTGTTGCTGGAGGTAAAGTTGTTTCACTTAGTATATATTTACTATAGGTTGATATTTGGTTTGTCTTAGTGTTTATAATATAATTATAGATCTATTTTCAATGATTAAGGATTGTACATTATTGGTTCATAGGGGATGTCAATATCCAATTTGTCTTTGATACTACTATTATTTCTTATTAACAAAGTTGCTGCTATTAATTGATTTTATCTGGATGCCAACATCTGGATTGCTTTTGTATCAGTACTGCAGCCCATTGCTGGAGAATACTGGGCTAAGTATGCTGCAGGCTCCCCTCCCAATATTTTACCATGCCAGAAGATATGACTAAAAAAAGACATTATCTGAAGAGGTATCCATATTAGCAACAAAACTTTGCACTATAATCAACCCATGAGTCTCAGAACAATAAAACAAATGGATAAACACAAATAAATACAAACATGAGAAGACAAGGCAACAAAATGCCTATCAAATCTCCCAACTCCTCAAAAGCCAACCCATGCAACATTGAAGAAGAAAGCATGGCTGGCCAAGTAGCTCAGTGGATTAAACTGCCTGCAAGCAGAAGCAGGGGCCGGGATTTGGATCCCACGGCCTGCCCTGTGTCAGCCCTGCCCTCGGGGTGTGCTGAGAAGGCAATTGAGACTGGGTGTGGTGGTGTGGGCCTGTAATCCCATCTCAGGCGGTATGTCACTATAAATCCTGTCTAGTACTGAGACCCTGAACATGAAAAGAAAGAAGAAAGCAAAAGCCATGTAGCCAAAATTATTTGAAAGAATAATGGAAGAGATGACAAAACAGATAAATTAGGTACCTGTTGAGCTCAAAGAAGATACAGTGAAATCTCTGTGGTCAAATGGCCCTAAGCTTGAATATTTTTGAAAAAAATCTACTCAGCATTCATACCTTTGCTTGATAGCCGGGCTGAAAATCCAACTTGTAAAAACCTGTATGGACCAAGACTGAGTCACACATCGTTATTCTGCCATGAACACAAAGACAATGCTACCAACCTGCTAGATGTTCATGCTCTCTAAAATCGGAACATGAATTTCAGGAACAACAGAGGTTAAGAGCAGAATATTGGGGGGAAAGAAAGTTTCTGTCCAAGAGAGGCAGAAGGGAACCCAAGGGGGTTACCAAGGCCTTTTCTAGTGATTTTTATAGATTAAATCCAGGAGGTGAAGCAGGCCCAAGGTGGGGAAAATGGGAAATCCCAATGTGGGCATGAGATAGGACAAAACTATGCTCAACCAAGAAGATTATGACTATAATTGCTCAGGTAAAATTAATTAAATAGGAATCAAATGAGGAAGCAAGTCATGCATCAAGTGGGCATTAACACAGAACAGGGGTTTTACTTGTAGGTGATTAGGTCAGTGCCCTTCCTGGCTTCCCAAAGGTGATCGATAGAGTGTCATTTAGAATATTTAGAATTTAGAATATCAATCCCTCATGTTTATCTTTGGAAGTATGGAAAATTAATCTTTTGTCTTGAGGTCTGGCCCACAGCGCAAGTGCAATTTCTCCCATAGTTTGCAAAGTATCTTGTTGTCCCTCCTCTCTTGCTCCTTGGGCAGCCTATCCTTATCTGACTGCCTATATTTCTAACTCAGCTGCCTACATCAGCCTCCTGAGTGCTGAGATGGCTAAACCTTAACATGCAGGTTTTAAGAATGTTTCACTTTCAAAGAAAGTGAGGGCACTGGCTCACGTTTTCACTCAACAACTTAGTGCATAAGGTTAGGTACCGCAGGAAAGATGGAGGAAACCTTGCAGGATCAAGGAAGAAGTCCGAGCCCAGAGGGACTTTTTTGGGCCTGGCCTGAAGGCACCTCGAGTAAGGCTCAGAGCTGCAAGGGTCCCCAGTGCTATCTAGCTACTGCACGGAAATCTGGAGCGACAAGAGACGCCAGACTGGGGCTGCGCATGCTCACAAGCCACCGGACTACGACTCTCAGGGTGCATTGCGATATTATTGACAGATCAATTATCCAATAAACATCAAAGTACGGTCCTAAGAGGCCAATCCCTTTTGGCGTAGGCGGGCCCACTGGCCGGAGGTTTCCTGCGGCCAGTGGGCGTATTCGCGGTTGGTCGCTTCGGCCCCGCCCCCGGCCCTGCTACGAGGTTGGGGGGTCCAGGGTCCCAAGAGAGGTGAGTTGCCTGCAAGTGGTCCTGCTGCACTAAGCCGCTGGGAACTCTATTCTCGCAGGGGTCTGTTGGAGCTCGGAACCTGCCGCACCACTGAACTGCGCGTCCGATTGGTACAGCTACGCCCGGCCAGAGGCCGGCTGGGCCTGCGGGCCTCGCTGCACTGAGCACTCGCGACTCCCAGCCGGCGCCGGCTCTGGGTAGTGTATTCCACCGAGATGCCCGAGGTGTCAACCAGGATCCGGGGGAGTTAGTATAAGCTACCTGGAAGACAGCTTGAACTTTTCCTAGGGGTTCCTCTGCCAGCCGGTTGGATCATACTGCTCATTTCTTGTGAAATCGCGTGTGCTTGTTATCAAAATTAAAGAAATATTTTCCCCGTTCACTTTTAGAATATTGTCTTTACCCTTTTGCAGGACAGTTTAGTTTACTTTTGTTTGTTTAACCGACTGAAAAACTCTTCCTACACCCAGGAATTGTCAGAATTTGGGGGTAAAGACCAGCAAATGAGAAGGCCTTGTCTCCATACCCCTGGTGGAGCTTCGGTTCTCCCACCTTTCTAGCATTCAAAGAAAATTCTGCCAAGTCATGATCCTGAAGCTTTGACCAGTTTCCAAAGAGAGAAATTGTTTTCTGAGCCCCCAAGATGGCAGCAAAAATGGAGATAACTTTGAGCTCCCACAACCAGGAATCCTCCAAACAAGAGAGACACATAATAACAAAGCTAGAAGAGAAACGGGAGCTCACTCCGCCAAAAAACTGTCCGGATCCTGAACTCTCCCGCCAGAGCTTTAGACAGTTTTGTTATCAAGAAGTATCTGGGCCTCAAGAGGCGCTTTCCCAGCTGCGACAGCTCTGCCACCAGTGGCTGCAGCCCGAGCTGCACACCAAGGAGCAGATCTTGGAGCTCCTGGTGATGGAGCAGTTCCTGATCATCCTGCCCCCGGAGATCCAGGCTTGGGTTAGGCACCTGTGTCCAGTGAGCAGCAAGGAGATTGTGACCCTGGTGGAAGATTTTCACAGAGCATCCAAGAAACCAAAGCAGTGGGTAAGAAGGGCCCTCTCTGTTGGTGCTAGTATTTCTTTCCTTCCCATTTGGGTAATGTTTTGTCTTGGGATCCTTTCCTATGTAAAGTTCTGAAGGCTTTGAAAAATTGCTTCTGGCCTCTGGCTGGGAGCAGCTTTCTAGTTGTAATAGGTTTTCAGAAAACCCAGTTATGGGCATCTAGTGAGGAAGCAGAGGACGGAACTCTTATTCTTTTTTTTTTTTTTTTTTTTTTTTTTTTTTTTTTTTTTTGTCTTTTTTGAGACAGGGTCTCACTATGCAGTTCAGGCTGGCCTTAAGCTCACTTTGTAGCTCAGGCTGGTCTCGAACTCACAACAATCCTCCTGCCTCAGCCTTCCGAGTGCTGGGATTACAGGCATGCACCACCACGCCCGGCTTCTTATTATTTCTTGAACCTCATCCTGAGTAGTTTTTAGGTTCTTGAATCTCTGCTGTCATTCCTCTTGAAGTTTTCCTGATGATCAGTATGTTGGATGGGGATTTTCATTTGAGGGAATGAATGTTCCCATGAAGTGTCTGCCACATTGTCTTTGAATCAGGAAGTTGCAGCTTACTTGCCTGGTGTTGCTAGGGCCTAGACAAGAAGCAAACCAGTTATGCTTTAACAAATGGAATCTGTCAGGAACCAGGTGAGGCAATCCCTCCAGATCCCTGTCACTAATGGATCTCCCTACCAAGAGAGCTGTTAGAGTAACAGTTTATTAGATTAGATTTTTTTTTTTTTTTGCAGAACCAGGGAAGCTCTTAATCCACTGAGCCATCTCCCTGGCCCCCCAGCATTTTTTGTTTTATTAAGACAGCATCTTGAACTCACTACATAGTCCAGGTTGACCTTGAACTTACAGTGTGATCCTTCTGCCTCAACCTCCCAAGCGCTGGGACTACAGGTGTGTGCCACCATGCCTGGTTTAAAATGTGTTTTAATGGTCCCTTACTATATTGCTTCCTGTTCCTACAGGATCTGTTTCTAGAATTTAAGAGGGAGATGGTTATAGGAATTTATGGGCCAGAACCAGTCATGATATTTGTGCCTGTTGTCCACAGATGACTCTGACTCCAGGCTTTGTGAAAAGGCCACACGTTAAGGGGGAGCCACTTGAGAAGTGTTGCTAACGTGAGACCACCTCATTCCTGTTATTGTTAGCCTTCCCTTGGCATCCTTGAGGAATTTAAATGGTGTACATCAAGGTGACCTCTAGGCCATTTTCAGGAGTTCCTGAAGTAAAGGTGCAGTGAGCAGGAATGCTGCTCAGTTGGCCCTAACAGATGGCATGTTAATGGATGAGGCTTGTTTCTAGGTGGCCGTTTGTATGCAGGGGCAGAAGGTGCTGTTGGAGAAAACTGGCTCTCAGCTTGGAGAACAGGAACTGCCAGACTTTCAACCTCAAACTCCTAGGCGAGATCTCAGAGAGAGCTGTCTGGAGGAGTCTTTCCAGGAAGAGTCTCAAGACCATCTGAGTCCTCAACACTGGGAGAAATCCCAGCTGTGCCAGGAACCAGTCCCCAAGTTGGCTGGGACAGGTAAACACACTGCCTTCTGTCTTCTGTCCTCAGCTCTTTATCTTTAGGAAAATATCTCATGGCTCTGCAAAGACTTAGCCAGAAGAGGGGTGTGTGTGTGTGTGTGTGTGTGTGTGCACACGCGCATGTGCCTGCCTTTTTAGTATTTTATGGAATAACAGATGTTTATTCCCTAAAAAAAATTGTACTATTTACAGTGTAATGACTGTAAATCAGTATATTTATTTTATGTTTGACATATTTGACAAGCTAATGCATAGATATTCTAGTATCTACTTTTCTGTCTCTTTCAGAGATTCTTATAATAAAGACAGGTGTGCAAAATCATGCCTATTTTTGGTGGCCAGCTCAGTGCCCAGGACTGGCACAACATGCAGTACTAGCGATCGAACCCACTTGCCAGGCAGGCACCTAGACCACTGAGCTACCACTCCAGCCCAGAACTTTATTTACTTAACATTTGCTACATTCATTGTGGCAGTATTTTCATAAACTGACCCAGCTGCTCTACTAGTATAGAATGGGTAACTTAGAAACAACCAGAAAGAGAGAAAACGAAACAGCCCATTTCTCACAATGTTCTGGAGAGGGTCCTCTTCTGGGTTGCAGACTACCAATTTTTCTGCTTTTTCTGTGACTTCACAGACTCTTCTTGGCCTCTTTAATCAGGGCCCAAATCCCACTGAAGACAGAGCTCTCATGACCAAAATCCATCATCTTGGGAGTTAGGATTTCAACACAGGAATTTTGGGGGAATCTAAACATTCAGTCCATTGCACTTTAATTACTTTTAGAACTCAGGTATGGAGACCTGAAGCATCCAACAGCAAAACTTGTGACCCTGCCTGAGATCTTGCCCCATAACCTTGTATTTTTGTGGTCCTGAAGAAAGTAGATCACTCACTCCCTTGTCCTACCTCAGGAGAAGCAGTAGGTATGCATATGCTGTCTCTCATCGACTTTCCTTAGATCTCCAGAAGGATAGAATCCTTGCTGCTCATCCTGTAGGGCCATGATTGCCACCTCCTGAAGTGCACTGACCAACACAGGCACCACTAGCCAGATGTGAAGTTTTCCTGTTAAGATATAATTCACAAGCCGGGCGTGGTGGTGCATGCCTGTAATCCCAGCACTCGGGAGGCTGAGGCAGGAGGATTGTTGTGAGTTCGAGACCAGCCTGAGCTACAAAGTGAGCTTGAGGCCAGCCTGAACTGCATAGTGAGACCCTGTCTCAAAAAGACAAAAAAAAAAAAAAAAAGGTATAATTCACAGCTGGTGTGGTGCACACATTAAGAAAATCATACAACTCAATAGAAAAAACAAACCTAAGCCAGGTAAGGTGGTGTACACCTGTAATCTCAGCACCTAGGAGGCTGAGGCAGGAGGATTGCTATGAGTTCAAGGCCAGCCTCGGCTTCATAGTGAGTTCAAGGCCAGCCTGAACTACATAGCATGATCTTGCCTCAAAAAACTTAGAGAGGCTTAGTGGCTCACACCTGTAATATCAGTTTCAGGAGGCTGAGGCAGGTTTTGGTGAGTTTTAGACCAGCATAGGCTACAAAGTCAGTTCAGGGCCAGCCTGAACTGCATAATAAGAACCTGTTTCAAAAAGACAAAAAATTTAATTCATATAAGTTAGCTTTTTGAAGTACACAATTCAGTGGTTTTAATATAGTCACAAAGTTGCACTATCATCACCACTAATTCCAGAATCTTTCATCTTTCCTCAAGAGGAAACTCACAATTACCCATCACTCCCTAGTTTATCCCTCCTTATAGCCCACTGGGAACTAGTAATCTTTCTTTGGGTGTATGTGTGGTATCAGGAATCAAACTAGAGACCTTGTGCTTGCCAGATTTTTTTTTTCTCTTTGGATTTATTCTGAGGATATTTTACATAAGTAAACTTAAGCAAAATGTGACCTTTTGTATTGGCTTCTTTCTTTTTGGCACAGGGCCGGGGGATGGCTCAGTGGAATAAGCACTTCCCTGGCAAGCACAAGGTCATGAGTTCAACCCCCAGTTCTGCCAAAAAAAAAAAATCTTTTGCACAGTGTTGTCAAATCTGTTCCATATTGCAGTATAGATGATTACTTTGTTTTTTTATGGATGAATAATAATGCATCATACAGATAAGCCATACTTTATTATCAACTGATAGACCTTTCTTTCTGCTTTTACCTGGTGTCAGTAATGTTGCTGTGAGCACTTGAGTATAAATTTTGTGTGAATATATGTTTTCATCCATTGAGTGTATCCTAGGAGTTGAATTGCTAGGGCATGGGTAACTGTGTTCATCTAGACTTTTCCAAAGCAGCTGTGTCATTTCATATCCCCACTAACAATGTGAGGATTCTGATTCCTTCCCATTCCTTATGGCACCTGTTTAAGTCTTTTTTTATTACGGCCATTCTCTTGGCTGTGTATCCCCTTGGGGCATTTTTTCAGTATTATTGTGTATATATGTTTTATTAGTACACATTAATGATAAATAATAAATTCATCACGAGGAGCAGGAACATATACTTATTACATCTTAATCCTTTTTATTTTCTGTTCCTCTACCCTCCCTTCCCTCTTCCTCCATATTTAAATTTTCTCCCATCTCCAAAAGGTTTCCATCTGTTTTCTACCATCTTTCTTTTTATTTTGCTCTTTAAAATCTTTATACTTTGAGTTTTGTAGATGAGAGAAACCATGCAGGATTTCACCTTTTGTGTCTCACTGTTTCCATGAGCATTATGGTCTCAAGATATACCCATTTTCCTACAGTGGAGCAAACTTATCTGTCTTTATGACTGAAAAGGGCTCAATTGTGTGTGTATTTATCACATTTATGTATTTCCCTTTAAAGTTTTGATTTGTATTTTCCCTAAAAAGTAATGATATATTGGGGCCAGGGAGATGGCTCAGTGGAATAAGCGCTTTCCTGGCAAGCACAAGGGCCTGAGTTCAATCCCTGGTTCTGCCAAAAAAAAAAAAAGAAAGAAAGAAAGAAAGAAAGAAAGAAAGAAAGAAAGAAAGAAAGAAAGAAAGAAAGAAAGAAAGAAAAAGAGAGAGAGAGAGAGAGAGAGAGAGAGAGAGAAAGTAATGATATTGAGGGCATCTTTCATGTATTTATTAGTCAATTGAATATCTTATTTGAAGAAATAGTGTTCAGATCCTTTGCCCATTTTCAGTTTTTTTTTTTATGTGTGTCTTTTTATTGTTGAGTTTTAAGAGTTCTTCCTATATTCTGAATAGTAGGCTTTATGTTTTCTCCCCTTCTATGTGTTGTCCTTTCACTTTCTTGATGGTATGTTCTGAAGCCAAATTAAATGTTTTTAATTTTGATATATTCTAATTTATTTTTTCCTTGTGCTTTTTGTATCCTTTAGTGTCATATCTAAAATACTGTTTCCTGGGGCTGGTGAGATAGCTCAGCAGACTAACGTGCCTACTTAGGCAAGCTTAGACAGGTGCAGGAACTGAAGTTCGGTCCTGGACACCATATGCTGTGTCAGCCCCATCCCCAGAGTGGGCTGAGCTGGCCAGAGAGCAGGCATAGTGGGGCATGCCTGTAATCCCAGCGCTGAGGAGGCTGAAAGCAGGAGGATCACGAGTCTGAGCTGGGTAGTGAGGCTGTAACAACCAAATACATAAAACAATAATAAAATAAAATATCATTTCCTAATCCAGGGCGACAAAGATTTACAGAGTTTTTCTTCAAAAAGAGATAGATTTAGCTCTTATATTTTGATCTTTGGTCCATTTTGAGTTAAATTTATATGTGCTGTGAAGTAGAGGACTTAGTCCCTCTAAGTTATTATAACAAAGTCCCTTCGACTGGGAAATTTTTCTTTCCCTTTTGTGTTGTGTTTTGTTTTGTTTTGTGAGAGGGTCTCATTGTGTAGTTCAGATTGGCCTTGAACTCACTATATAGCCCAGGCTGGCCTCAAAATTGTGGTGATCCTCTTCCCTCAGCCTCTTGATTGCTGGCATTACAGGAGTGTTCACTACTTCCAGCTAGATTAGGTAATTTATGAACAATGGACATTTATTTTTCACAGTTACAGAGGCTAAGAAATCCAAGGTTAAAGATAAGGGAACTAGTGCAAGGTCCTAAGTTCAGTCCCTCCTTACCAAAAAAAATCTAGTACCAAAAGAAGATAATAGTGTGTGTGAGGGGGATGTCACCATAGACGACACTGTGTTCTTACATAGATAAAAAACCAAAGGGGTAATCAAGTTCTCTCTGGCATTTTTTTTTTTTTTTTTTTTTTAATAAGGGCACTAGTCCTATTTATGAAGCGATCCATCGTCATGACCTAAATAACTTCCCGATACCCTACTTCCCAATACAACTTCATTGGGGATTGTCAGTCTGTGAATTTGTAGGGAGGCACAAACATGGAGACCATAGCAAGATCCAACTGCATTTTTTGGAGGTCAGGGCATGTTCTAAGACAGGGTTTCACTGTGCAGTTCAGGCTGGCCTTAAACTCACTTTGTGGTCCAGGCTGGCCATTCACTCATGGTGATCCTCCTGCCTCAGCTTCCCAAGTGCTAGGATTACAGGTGTGCACAACCACACTTGACAAAAATTTATTTTTTTTCCTTTTATTCATTACTTGATACTGATGAGTTCATTAGTTGATACTGATGAGTTAGATAATGAGGAACAGGGAAATGTAAATCTTTTCCTAAAGACAAGGAAGGAAGGGCTTAAGAGGACTGTATTCCCAACTTTAATATAAATGAGTAACACCCTAGGAGCCAGAGATTCTGATTCCATGCCTTAGAGGAATGGTGAGGGTGGGGGCTGCATTTCACAAGTACCCCAAGGAATGTCATGCACATTGTCAGTGGAGAGTCATGCTCTGAGAAAACTCACAGTTATTTCTTAATGTTTTTGTTGAAGTTCTTTCTTCTAATAGAAATGAAGCATATTTTTTTCTAATTATAGAGGCCCCAAGAATAAGAAGTGACAACAAGGAAAATCCACAACAGGAAGGGGCCAAAGGAACAAAGCCATGTGCAGTGCCAGCTGGCAAAGCCAAAGGGAGTGGTGTGCAGAGCCCGGAAATGAGAGGGGCAAACATGTGTGACTTCTGGTTGCCATGGAGGCAGGTCAGCCCCCCAAATTCTCAAAAGCCATTTGCTCACTACCAGAGACATTGCAGGGAACTAGAATACATCAGCAGCACCCCTAAAAGCCACCCACTGAGAGGGCTGAGAAAAAGCAAAGGTGGAAAAAGAGGCCTTAGCAGCCGTTTGCAATGGCTGGGTCACCAGGCTACCCGCTCTGCCAAGAAACCTTACAAGTGTGATGACTGTGGGAAAAGCTTCACATGGAATTCAGAGCTGAAACGACACAAAAGGGTACACACAGGAGAACGGCCCTATACCTGTGGAGAGTGTGGGAACTGCTTTGGGAGACAGTCCACCCTGAAGCTGCACCAGAGGATCCACACTGGCGAAAAGCCATACCAGTGCAGCCAGTGTGGGAAAAGCTTTCGCCAGAGCTCAAACCTTCATCAGCATCACAGGCTTCACCATGGGGATTGAAAGCATCACATGCTGTGCAATCATAGGGAAAAGCTTTGGGTTTTTCTTCCTCCTACTTGCATGTAAATCACAAGCTGACTGGTGACTTGCAAGGAAAGCAGGCAACCCTTGGAGGGCGATGGTACCCATGTGGCTGGTGAGAGGCCCAGTGATAGGCTTAGCCAGGGCCCAATAGCACAGGTGACAGGGTAAAGAGGTATCAAGTCTGGGTGTTCGGACAAAGAGTACTGCAGGCTCTGCAAGAAATGAGAGTGGCAACTTAGGGAGAATCAGGATGACCCAGCAGTTGGCCCCTTCCATTACCCCATCTGGTGTTTTATTTATCCTCTTAAGATATGTTGCAGCATATGGTTATGCATTTGCTATCGTTCCATACAAGTTTCTGATGTGTGCATACTTCAGCATGTTACCACCATAACTTTAAAAGTCAGTATTCATTGGAAGATAGTATGTTGTCACAGGCTGATAACCTAGACTTTGGGATGCTGAAGAAGGAGGATCACCACAAGTTTGAGGCCAGCCTGGGCTACATAGTGAATTCAAGGCCAACCTGAACTACATAATGGGACCCTCTTTCAAAAAGCAAAACATCAACCACAAAATAATTAGAAAATAAATCCAAATATTATTTTTCTAATTCCTAGATCTGCAAACCAAAGGACAAATCAAGAGAATATGTACACATTGGCATGAGGAGAGGTTGCTAAAAGAGTAGACTGCTTTTATCTAAAACCATAAAATGGAGCCAAGCATGGTGGCGCATGCCTGTAATCCCAGCGCTCGGGAGGCTGAGGCAGGAGGATTGTTGTGAGTTCGAGACCAGCCTGAGCTACAAAGTGAGCTTAAGGCCATCCTGAATTGCATAGTGAGACCCTGTCTCAAAAAGACAAAACAACAATAGCAACAACAACAAAAAAAAAACATAAAATGTTCCGGGTACTATGCCACATACTTGTAATCTGAGCTTTATGAGAGCTGGAGGCAAGAGGATCACAAGTTGAAGGCCATTCTGGATAAACTAGCAAAACTTTGTTTCAGAAACTTAAAAATGACTGGGGAATATAGCTCAGGGACACAGCAGTGGTCTGGAACACACAGTCCTGAGTTCAATTCCTGGTACAAAAATAAATAAATAAAAATTTAAAGAGTCCTGTGGATGTAGCTCATTAGTACCATAGCCCTGAATTTGATCCTCAATATCGGAAAGAAAAAAGTTGCATTTTTTACACCAAAGTACCTTTAGATCTCTAAAAAGAAAATCTATATGCTACCACAACCATAGTACAAGGCAGGGAAAAGCTACAGTGAGGAACGGTAGTGGGTAAAAGCTGCCCTAGGGAAGTAAGAATTGTGCCTGCTCTCTTTTCTCACCTAGACATTGCCTTCAGGGTAACAATGATGGAATCTTGGTGGGGCTTAACATGGATTCCAGGGATGAGCACACAACTCATGGACTCTGAAAACTCATTGAAATGGTGATTTTTATGATATGTAACGCATTCCTCAAAAGCATCTTTTTAAAGTGACAAAATGTGTGACATCAGAGTCCCACTCCTATGCCTGGCAGATTATGTAATTCTACCTACCTCATTTCTCAAAGTAGGAATTGAACAGTATGCAAAATAACCAGGACAAGATGGCCCCTTTGTGAGGCTGGGGGAAACTTCTGGAGATTGGTGCAATATGGCGTACATTAATAAGACCAGGTCACATTCCTGCTAAACACCGGCAGTGTCAGGTTTCTGCCAGTCACCTCATGATGTCCGCCTGTGTTCTTTGGCTCCCAAAATCTACATTTCTCTTAACTGCCAAGGGACTAGTGCACACACAGGGCCTTGGCACACGTCCTTCCCTTTGCCTTTTGCTCCTGCCTTTCTCCACTTCGTCCTCTTCCATCCATTTACCAGAGCTGATAGTGTGACAATCTAACATCTACTTTAGTTGTGGCTTTGTGTCTGCCTGGAGATGCTCAACCTGGCAGTGGTCTTGCCCCCCCCAGGAGACATCTGGCAAAAACCCAGAAATATTTTGGGTTAAGACTTAAGGGAAGGAGGATTGCTCCTGGCCTCTGGTGGATGCCATGAAGGATCCTGCAATACTCAGGACAATACCCACAGCATCTACTTGGCCTGTCCATCCCATCAGTAGTTCCAAAGTTGGGAATATACCACACTCTTAGCATGCTTCTAGCATGGTGTGTTTTATATGATTTTGGCCTCTGGACTTGGCCCATGCCCCATCCAGAGAACTAGGTGTTCAGGACTTGAGCAGTTGAGGCCCTTGATCTCGGGGCCACTTCTGCTTGAATTAAAGATCCTGGGGAGTCTTTCAGATTCACAGGCAGTCTCTTTTAGAAAGAGGCTTACTGAGAGTCCACTGGTCTTCCTAGCATTTGGTGGCCCTGGAGGGTCTCCCACAAAGCTACCAACCACCAAGTCACCTCAGCCAGAAACTCCTGTCACGGCTGATTTTCTGTTTTTACTCATCCTGCCTTAGGTCACCCGATTCGTTCCACAGGCCCTCCTCCTCCTCCCTCAGAGTGTTCAGTCTGGGCTCAGCTGGCCCAACACTGGTTGCAGAGCAACCATCTCAACAGCAGAACGCTGCCACTGCCTTCCCAGTCACTTCCCTACCGCCTGCCCGCTGGGCAGCACCCGCACACCAGCCCCCCCCCCCCCCCCCCCCCCCCCCCCCCCCCCCCCCCCCCCCCGCCCCAGCTTCTTTCCACGCTGGAGTCACTGGGCCAGAAGAAATGGACTTCCGGGCGCCTCACGTGCCCTAGGATAACCAGGAACCTCCAACGGAAACCCAACACAGTTAGAATCCTGTCGCGGGTTGGACCCGGTGACTCCTGAGACAATCAGCAGCTCGGAGGATGAGGGACGGGACCCTCGCCGGAAGCGCCCCGAGTGGGCCGCGCAGCGAGGCAGCCTTACCACCCGTTGCCCACCTCAGGGCCCAAAGGAGAGTGCACGCTGCCACTCTGCGGTGGAGGCCATGCTTGCCTGCGCCTTGAGGGCAGGGGGTCCAGGGGTGCCACCCTCTTCCAGTGGTTCTTAAGCACGTTCCCTGGAAGACAACTATTTGTTGAGTGCCCCCTATATGCTAGGCACCCTTTGGTGCTGGAGGTACTATGGTGACAACCTGCATGCAGTCTTAGCCCAGTCTAGAGAGAGAAACACCCTGAATCAGACAATTACACAAAAGCAAAATTGAAACTGTCTTCCTAAGAAGAAAAATTCTTGGCACCCAGATCTCTTGAAAAGAAAAGTAGAACAGGAATGGTGCCATAGAAAAGACCTTCTTTACACAGGCACACAGCTTTCTCCAGAAAGGACAGTCACTTCAGTGCCTTTCTCCATACCCCTGTGGATTTTTAGGTAGATTCTATATTTATCCTCTTGGCATCTGAGAAGACTTGTATTCTGCAGTTTGCACAACTCATAGGAAGCTGGACGATCTCACAGTTTATCTTCAGAGCCCTGCCCTTCTCCTCTCTTATTTCCCAACATACCCTCCCATCCTAAGATGTAGTGACAATGGGGAAGTTGTTAGGAAAAAGGAAAAGAAACAGAGGTGCAAACTCAACAGTACAGGTTTATTTCAGAACAAACCCGAGAGGTTTGGCACTAGAGACCAGCTGTCCTTATAGGGCTATGATTATAAAATAAATACAATTGTGGAAAGAAAAAGGTCACAGGACTTTTGAGGGGAAGAGTTCAGTACAACTGAGGTGTAGCTATTCATCAGGGACAAAGCTTGAGAAGGTACAAGGAGTTGCATGGTGTCAAAGGCAGGGGTGAAGAATGATGGAATTAGAGGGTGTAGATATGCTTACTGGGCCTTATCGAACCTGACCATTCGTCTGCAGCACGTGGCAAAGCATGGAGAAGAGGAGATTTAAAGTGGTCTCTGCTCAGGCCAGGATGTGGGTGGTTGGATCCTTCCGAGATAACTTAGGAAAAATACTTGCCACAGCAGGGCCTGGCACATTACCAGCTCTCGATTAATCTTCACCACTGTTTTCTTTTCTGATACTGAGGATCAGACCAGGGGCCTCATGCACACTAGGCAATGGTAGATATTCTTATAATTATTCTCATTACTTCTGGTTCTTTGAATTACCTGTTACTTTTAGCCCACACCAGCATCTCTCTCTCTCTCTCTCTCTTTCTCTCTCTGGTAACAGTATCCCCAAAATCCCTTACCTTCATATTTAATTCAGCCCTTTCCTTCATAATTAATCCTTGTGATTTTGGTGGAGCTGTACCCCAAATCAAGTTCCAGGAGAGTACATGAGAGTTAGCTCTCAATCTATTCCATCTTCTTGGCACAGTGGCTGGTCCAGGAACAGAGGCCTAAGTCAAATGATATGTGTGCAGGGGTGTGTGTGTGTGTGTGTGTGTGTGTGTGTTTATTTAATTATTTTTGAGACTAGTTTTGCTACATTACTCATGCTCTTGTCAAACTCATAATCTTGCCTCAGCCCCCTAGGAATAATGGATTACTTTTATTGTATTATTTAAGGTGTACAACATGATGTCATATATACATGTCTTATGCCTATATAACAGTTATTACAGAAAAGATAACTATAGCTAACACAGTTATGTAATTACCATCATTTGTTTTTTGAGACAAGGTCTTACTGTGTAGTTTGGGCTAGCTTTGAGTTTACTATGTGGTGTAGGCTGGCCTTGAACTTGAAATGATCCCTTTGCCTCAGCCTCCAGAGTGCTGGGATTACACGCATGTGCCACCATGTTTGGCTCAGGTTCTTTTTTTCTATTAAGTTGTATGAGTTCCTCATTATTTTGGATATTAATTCTTCATTGCATATATGTGGTTTGAAAATATTTTCTCTAGTTTATAAAGTTGACTTCTCATTTTGTTATTTCTTTCTTTCACTGTGGCACAGCTTTTGGCTTTAGGTAGTCCTACTTTGGTTGTTGCTTCTATCACCTGAGCTTTTGATGTGATGTAAAAACAAAAGCAAAGCTAGGCATGATGGTACCTTGTTCATGAACTTAATTTATTCTACAATTCTGGTCTTTTTTTTTTTTCTTTTGTAATTGGAACATTATACAGACATTTTTATTGTGTATTAGGTAACATTAAGAATACAACTCTTAGAACATAAGAGAATAAATAAAAATACAGTTGGAATGAACATAAGACTAAGTGTTATGTCTAGGTGAGCATAATTTAACAATGACTTTATACTATAGAAAATAAACATTATTTATTTTAGAAATGCTACGTAAACTATAATGACATTAAATATATAATTCTGTCATAAACTCTTGCTTATAAACTATAAAATGAAGCTATGAAAGGTAAAATTTTAACATTGTTAATCAAGCTGCATAAAACAACAAAAGGAAAAAACTCAAAAGTTTTGAACATCCACTAAATTAGGTACTACTTTCTTCATATCCTTCGAGAAATATCTCAGACATGCATCCTATTAACAATTTCTCTGCAAACTAAGTTATAATCAAGAGACAAAGGGAAAGACAATAGATACACACCACTGTAGACAGAAAAGATAGAACCACCAAGGCTGGTCAAGGGATGCAACAGAGCATGACAGTGTGAATAACATGAGTTTGGAGAAAAAACAAGCTAAACCCTGAATACCATAATACTTAAAGGAATAGCTCTATACATTACAATCTTTTAATTTTTCTGTTTGGTGCTAGATATCAAATATAGGACTTCGGGTATGCTAAGTATGCACCGTTATCACTGAGCTTTATTCTATCTTTCCTGTCTCAAGTTCTTGGTTTGTTTTTATTCTTGATACAGGGTTTCACTAAGTGGTTCAGGCTGGCCTTAAACGTACAGTCTTCCTGCCTCACCCTTCTGAGTTCTAGGATTATAGGCATACTACACCATGTCTAGCTCTCAACTGTAAATTTTGACTTTAACATTAATCAAACCATAAAGAATTGTCACTATTTTGTTTAAAGGCAGGGAAATTACATTTTTTGAAATATGTTCATGTAATATAAATTCTATCCAGAACACCTCATTTTCTGATGCCTCATTACTATACTTGAAAGTTAATAATAAAGTGAACAAGATAACATTATAACAAATCGATCTACATTTAAGGAATATAGAAAATAAATGGATAACATTTATGTATCTTAAAAGCTCAGTCTGTTGAGACTGACTGGTCAGGTTAGCTTTCCACACAGAGAACAACTCCTATGACATAAATGTCGGTATAGGATCTTACTTCCACAGACACTTAAGATACTTGCCAACTTCATGTTCAAAGGAAACATGAAGCTTCACCAGCACCCCAGGAATAACAAAAACCCTCACTCCCTTCTAGAACTTTATTTCTCCTCTGAGGTCTCGGTCTCAGAGTACATAGGGCACAGTGCCACATTAGGACGACACACAAAAGCATCACTTTTACAATTCTGGTCTTGAACTGAGTTGGTTGTGAGCCACATTGGTCATTTCCCCATAAGGTTCAATGTAAATAAGGTTAATCCATTCTGACCCCTGTGAACATGGTCACAAAACCAATTTTGTTTATGAACTGAATCAGATTTTCTCATAAGATTTAATGTAAGGTTTATCTGTTCTGAACCATTTGTGTGTGTGTGTGTATATATATATATGTATGTATATATATATATATATATATATATATATATATATATATATATATTTTTTTTTTTTTAACCTGGGATTGAACTCAGACCCTTGTTCAGGGAAATGCTTATTCCACTAAGCCATCTCTCCAGCTTCTTATGTATATATTTTAACAAAAAAAATAAAAGAAGGAAAAATACAAGTCGGGCATGGTGGCGCATGCCTGTAATCCCAGCACTCGGGAGGCTGAGGCAGGAGGATTGTTGTGAGTTTGAGATCAGCCTGAGCTACAAAGTGAGCTTAAGGCCAGCCTGAACTGCATAGTGAGACCCTGTCTCAAAAAGACAAAAAAAAAAAAAAAAAAAAAAAAAAAAAAAAAAAAA
>PVKA01012658.1:28142-57279 GCA_004027165.1 Ctenomys sociabilis | reverse complement strand
TTTTTTTTTTTTTTTTTTTCTTGAGCCACATTGAGAGTAAGATGAGAACAGATATTAACAGTGAATTTAGACGTTCTTCTAACATTTAAATACCTTTGGAAAGCAGGATTGAAGTAGTGTACTATGCAGTTCACACTGGCCTTGAATGTGCCATGTAACCAGGCAGGCATTCAACTTTTGATTGTCTTCCTGAGTGCTGGAATTACAAGGCATATACCACTGTGGTGCCTGACTCAACACTTGCTTTTTTTGAGTGTTGTTTCTGGTCATAAAAGGCTGGAGCTTATCTTTTTACATCTGATCTTTAGTTTCTCTTTTCTAGTAATTGTTTTACATTGTAGTTTATAATTTGTTGGTTCCTAATAGATTAAAATTCAAGGGAAAACAAATGCTTTCCCACAAATAGTTTGAGAGTCACTGTTCTGTAAAACATACTTGGAAATAGAAACACTGGATTTTAGAGTATACATATCATCAATTTTAACACACTGCCAAACTGCTCAGTAACACGTTTGAGTCTAGTCTTTGGAGTTATTAGACTTTTGAACATGAAATTACATAATTTTAATTTGAATTCATCTGATTAATAATAAAGTAGAATCTTGTTTATTGGTCATTCAGGTTTTCTTTTTTTTTTACATGAACTACCTTTTAATAGGTAGATTTTTTAAACTGGTTTATAGGAAATCTTTTTACTCTCTTGAGCTCTAACCTATTCCCACATTTAGAAGTATCTTTTAGTTTGTGTCTCGTTTGAACTGTTACATGTTCACATATATGTTTAACATTTATGTAGTCAAATTCATGAATCTTTTGAAATTTATACTATTTCTATCCTAATTATTTCCTTATCTCAATAAAAAAAATTTATTCTAAAAGTTGTAACTTTCTAGATTTTGCAGTTAGGGCTTTTATGCATGTAGAATTTATTTTGATACGTAATATGACGTACCAGTCCAATTTTATTTTTTTCCAAATGGCAAACCAATTATGTTAAGACTATTGAATGTTTTATTATTTCCTTTACTTATTTCTAGTGCTCTCTATGTCGTATAACAAGATACTTGTCCGTTGCTGGGACCTCTGCTTTATTTCATTCTTTGATTTATTCTCTGATTACCTTCTTTTCATCACTAGCTTTTATGTTAGGTCTTGCTTTCTGGGAACATGCATGTTGCCTTAGCTATTCCTCCTGTTAACTACTAAAATTGTCCTAGACTATTCTAGACCCTTTATTCACCCATATAAATTTAAGAACCAGTTCAATTTCTAGAAAAGATTGTGCTTGGATTTTTAAAATTCTGTGTGTGTGTGTGTGTGTGTGTGTATATATCTGTTGGGAGAGAACTGCAATATTTGTGATATTGAGTCTAGTTATATTCCATTTATAAGAAATGTCTTTCAAAAAATTCAGGTATCTTAAAGTTGTACAGATTTGTTACAGATTTATTCCTATTCTCTTTAAAGGTTTTTGTTTTAGTTTTATAAATTAGCTATTTTGAAAGGCACATTTTCCAATTGGTTGTTGCTTTTGTGTACATACATTGTGTCTGGTAGTCTTGCTGAGAATGTTATTGTTCTGTCTTGGATTTTCTGTATGAGCAATCAAATATCTACATATTAGTACAGTTTTTTTCATTATGTTTTCACACTTTTTATTTATTTTCCTACTGCTTTGGACTGTGACTTCCTGTACATTGTAGGAAAGAAAATGGTTATAGGCGTTTTAGTCTTGCCCCTAAATAATCCCAGTGACATTTACTGTGCTTAAATCTGTCAGTTAATGAAGCAGTAAGTTCCCTTCTGTCCTTTATTTACTAAGAGCTTTTATTGAGAAACCTATGTATTTTTTAGTTAAAACTAAAATAATTTTTTGCTTATGTTGAGACGAGCTGTAATTTTCGTTTTTAAAGCTGTTAGTGTGATGAATTATATTAATAGATTCTCTGTCATTGAATTCTTTTGTGTTCCTGAGTTAAACCCACTTAGAGGTTCACAATAATAGATGCCTGCTGATGATCAGACTTTGGGAGAGTTGTGGGACGTTTGATTTTGTTTTTTGTACTGTGGTTCTTCAGTGTTGAGGGACATTTCTTTGTTGTCTGTGCTCCAGAGTACTTTGTATGAGATACATAATCTCTCCTCTTAAGATCTTTTGAAACTCAATTATAAAAATACTTTAGTCTAATGTGATTTGAACTTGTTTGCTTTATTGTGATAATATTTAACGTACCAATTTGATTTCTGTATTAAGTTTAGGTATACTCAATTCTTTGTTTCTTTTAAAATTAGTTTTGGCAATTTTTATAGAAAATGGTCCATTTTATTTGATATTTAAATTTGGGAACATAAATTTATTGAATTCTCTTCAATTTTCAAAACATCCACTAAATCTGTGTGCTTCCTTTTCATTTCTAATATTTTTTGTGCCTCTTTCACTATATTGATATTATCAGAGATCTATCTTATTTTATTTATATTGTTTGATAACTGGTTTTTGGTTTGGATTTTGTTGATTGTGGCCTTTTTTACAGTATAATTTATACTTGTGTTGGTTACTTTTTCTGTTTGCTTTGCATTAGTTCATTTGTTCTTTTCTGACTTCTGGCGTCGTAATTCATAAGCTTTCAGTCTTTTTAAATGGAATTATATAAGATAAAATTTCTAAATATTGCTTTATGTCAAATTTTGAAATATACTTTGCTTATTGGTGTTCAGTTTTAATTCTTTTTAAAAACATTTCCATTGTATTTTTTCTATCTTTGGCTCACAAATTATTAAAATCAAAAGTAGTCAGAAAATAAGATCTATTGTATAGATTCTTAAGTGTTTATTGGAATTTGCTTTGTGCCCTACCTTTATAAATACTCCTTCAGTGTAAATGTTCTATATGTTACTAAAAAGATTGAGTATATATCCCTATTTGTTGGAGGCAGGTCCCTCTATAGGTATATCATTAAGCAAGCTTGTGAATTGTGTTGTTCACATCTTTTCTGTTCTTCTAATGTCTCAGCTATCGTTACTCAGAAAAGTGTGTTAAGATTTCCCACTATGCCTGTTTATGTTTGGAGTACTTTTTTTCTTTCTGTATTTTGGACCAATATCAATAAGAGCATTCAAGTTCAGAATTGTTCCATCTTCCTGAAGAATTGCTTCTGTTTTATAGTAACATTCTTTATCCCTAATAATTTTTTTGGCTTAAGCTCTGATTTGTCAGATGATAATATATCTATGCCAGATTTCTCTTGGATTTTTTTGTTTTTTGCTATATCTTACTATCCTTTTACTTTGAACTTTTCTATGTCATTATGTTTTAGGTGTGTCTCTTATAAACAGCATATAGCTGGATTTTGTTATCTTATCCAATGTGAGAATCTGTCTTTTAACTGGTGTTTTAGTCTTTTTATATTTATTGTGGTTGCTGTTATGGATTTGTTTGTATCACTCAGTTATGTGCTATTTACCATGTTTTTTTTTCCTCTGCTTTTTCCCTCCATTTCTGATCAGTAGTAAATGATTTTTTATTCTTTATTTTTCTTGACTAGAAGTTTTATGTATCTATAGTGTTTAACTAGTCATCACTATGATATGTTAACAAGCATACCTAACTTGACGAAGTCTAAAGTTAATCGTTATCTGTTTTCTTCTTGAACAGTACTTTGGAATGCTGAACTCTTACTGCTGTTCTCCAGTCTTACACAGTATTGTGGACTTATGTATTTTATGTTGCTTGTATTCTCCAATTGATTGTCATAATCATTGATTCTTATAGTACATATATATTTATGTTATATATATGTTATTTTTTTTTACTTATTAGTGTTGAGTAATTTTTCTCCTTTGCATTACCCCTTGGCAAAGCTTTTTTCCTCGTGCTAGGTTTGTTTCTTTCTTTTAGTCAGAACTAAGAAATGGAAAACTTTAGTCTTCCTTGGTCTAAAAGTGGTTTTGTTTCATCCTCGCACGATAATTCTGCACCAAACATAACTTTGGTAATGTTATTCCATTTTTGTTTTACCTCTTGGACCAGTTTATAAGTACACTATTGTTATAAGAGTAATATCAAAGCTTCCAAACATGATGTAAGAGAAATATATCTCCCATCCTGTTAGATGTCTTTTTATGCCAAGTTCATTTTCTCTAAAAATCAAAGAATGAATTCTAGGAACAAAAGAGATTAACAATAGGAAGATATTTATTGAGAGAAAGAACTATAGCTCCTGAGAGGCAGGAAGGGGACCCAAACAGATTGCCTGGAAACCCTACTTCATAGGCAAATTTTACAAAGCAATACCCATGTGGACCCAGTGTAATTAACCAATAAATATACAAGTATAATCACTTGGATAATAGTGATACAGTGGGGGAACAAGTCACATAACTAAGATACATGGAAAGAACAAAAAGTTTTTCTGGGAAGTGATAGACCGAGAGGTCTTGGTCACCCACAAGAGTGATGTCTGACTAGGCCTCATTAGACTTCATGTTTGTCCTTTGAGGAGGTATATAGGCCTGGTCATCTCATCTTTATCTTAAAGCCTGGTCTCCAATGGGTGCATCTCCAGGTTGATCTCCCAACATGTGTTTCACCTTTGTCCTGCCTCTCTCAAGGGCCCAGCCCTACCTGACTGCCCATAATATTTCTGCCTAGTTTTACTGTCTATAATTCTATTAGTCTCATTTGTCCCTTAGAGTAATCAGTCTTCTGTCTTTGTTTTAAAAAATTCTGCTTTGGGGTATTTTCTAGTTTCACTAGTGGATAGTTCTTCAGTCCCTTTGACTACCGCTGGAGTCTATAAATCTTAGTTTTACATGAGTTTTAGTTCAAACATTGCAAGATGTGACTTTCTGACTCTGCCTATACTGTTTTGTTTTTGTTTTCTTTTTGAGACAGGGTCTCATTATGCAGTTCATGCTGGCCTTAAGCGTACTTTGTAGCTCAGGCTGGTCTCGAACTCAAAACAATCCTCCTACCTCAGCCTCCCGAGTGCTGGGATTACAGGCCTGCGCCACCATGCCCAGCTTGCCTATACTGTTAACGTAAGTCCCTTCCCATTCTCATGAAATAACCATCCCCAGAGTAGTGACTATCAAAGAACTCTCCCTTTGCTTACATCACTTGAAGATCTCTCTTATGAGCTCTGCCATGATAAAAATCATATTTCTTATGTTTTATATAACATTTTAGTGTATTAGCTGTAGGGTTTTCTCATTAGCCTGTTCTACCATTTTTGTAGAATTAGAGGTCTAATCATAATTCACATTGGTTCATTCTCAATTGGCAAAAGCAGAAAGAGAACTATTTAGACATTTTCTCTCCATTATGTGCTTCCCTGTGGGACTAGAGATAAAATATGGTCTTCTCTTGGTGTCTGTGGGTATTGGTTTCAGGAACATCAAAGCACATACACACCCTGCCAGGGTCCATGCTAAAATTTGTAGATGCTCACATTTCCTGCATAAAATAGGATATATTTCAGATAACTTAATGCATATCCTTCCATATGACTATATCATTTCTAGGTACCTATAATACTTATTACCTAGTGTACAAATTATTGTTATTCCCATTTAGGGAATAATGGCAAGAAAAATGTACTGTATATATTCCATACAACATAGTTTTTCCCTGAACACTTTCTATGTGTAATTGGTTGACTTTGAGATGAGAAACTTGTGAATACAGATTCAGCTATATTCATCCTCTTTGGCTAAACAGGATAATTGAGAATGTTCTTTTCAGAATGACACTGATTAATTATACAGTGTAATTAGAATTTTTTCAGCCCTGGTCCTGTGTCCTTTGGTTCAGCCAGAAATTCAGTAAGGGTGCTTTATTGTTCCTGTGTGTAGCTGGCTAGAACACATTCCTCCATAAACTTACACACATCTCACGGTTACCTTTAATACCTGATGCATTCAGGCCTGTCACTTGTTTCACCTTCTTGATGACAGTGCTTTTCATGTAACCTTCTGCAGTGGTCATCTGGTACTCTTTTCCTCATATTATGCTGGCATCTTAAAGTAGATCCTGAGAATATTAAAACTTCTAAGCCTTTCACTCAAGATAGAGGTCTTTTAGTCCCCTTTCTAATCTTATTTTTTGTTGTCATCTGGCTCTGTATCACCTCTTCATTGTGACTTACTCAGTAGCACTTTTTATTTGTGCTTTCTGGCATGTCCTCCTAAGTCATGACTATTATTTCCTAATAAAATTTCTTCTAGAAGGTTTTCTTTGGTTTAACTTAAAACCTCTTTACTCTTTTTCTTTATCCTGCCACATTATATAATTGTATTCTGTAACCATACCTTTATGCTATTGTTTTTGTTCTGTAGTACTTTCATAAAGTATCATCCCCCATTGGCTTATGAAACACTGCTGTATAATCACATGACAGACTGTAATTACTATTGTATATCCTTTTCCCACAGAACTTAGACTGTCAGAGTAGAACGAAGTAGGAAAAAAGTTCTCTTTATTCTTTTGATTTGTCTAGTTTACATCAATAAAATTTAAGAAGCTAGCATGGTGGCCCACACCTATAATCCCAGCACTCTCCAGGCTGAGACAGGAGAAGCCCTGTGAGCTCAAGGCCACCCTAGGCCACATACATGAGTTCAAGGCCAGCCTAAACTACTAAGTGAGATGCCATCTCAAAAAAAAAAAGAAAGAAGCTTAAGGAAAACATTATCCATAAAGCTTTGGGCTGAGGAGATAGCATAAGTGCTTGCCTGGCAAATGCAAGGGCCTGAGTTCAATTCCCGGTTCTGCCAAAAAAAAAAAAAAAACTATATGTAATTAAATGTTAAGCTGTGTGCTACTAATTCAGGGTGCCTTAGAAACTAAAATGCTTTTGAATATGTCTTGTTTCATAATTATAGAAGCAGAAAAGATTGCACAAGTGGCCAAAATTCGGTTTCAGCAGAAGGTGATGGAGAAAGAAACTGAGAAGCGCATTTCTGAAATTGAAGGTACACCGGAAGACATGAGGGAGGGTCTGAGGGTCCTGAATTGTTCTCTGCTTTGGGGACCAGCTCTTGATTGTTCTGGGTAGGGGTAACCAAGTATTCTGGTTTGGAGGTAGTAACTAGCCTGATATTCTGATAAAAATTTCTTTTAGTGTTATTATATATGTAATTCTTCCTTTGATTTGTGAGTCTTGTAGCTCAACTTTTCTTTCCTTAAATTGGAGCTTATTAGCTATTTTTAGGCGAAAGATTTATGCGATCTGATTCTCAGATAAAATACAAGAATTATTTGTAATTGATTATAAAGAATGTACAAAAGAATAAACCCCAGCACCAACAGTTTCTTTTTTATCTGTCAGTTTCAACCAATTAATCAGAAAAAACGAAGCCCCAGTTTCAAGGAAAATCTCAAAACTCTTTGAGACCCATAGCAACATGCTAATGCTCTGAGCTTATTGTCCTGAGGACACTTGCTCATTTACAGCTACTTCCTGTCATTCTGTATTAACTCTGGGGATTAAATTTGAAGAGGTTGGGAATGTGAAATAAGTACAAGAGAGAGTTCATTTCTGGGCTTCCTTATTTTACTTGAGGCCTATATGGGAATGAGCACTTAGGTTCTGGGAGGTAGAGGAAGGAAGCACTCGAGGTAGAAATGAGTGGGCTCAGATCATTTGTTACTCAGCAGTGACAGGGGTGTCGCCCCTACCAAAAGAGCTGTCAGGGAACTGGAATTTGAAAGCTGTTAATACTTACACTTAAGGTAAGCATTTGAAATATTAAACAGCAGAAAAAGGAACTTTACCCCGTTAAGGGTGTATATCAGCAACTTACTTTTGTTTTAAATGCCATTACTCTGATTTATTTGCAAGATGCTGCCTTTCTGGCACGAGAGAAGGCAAAAGCAGATGCTGAGTATTATGCTGCACACAAACATGCCACCTCAAACAAGGTAAGTGGTTCTCTGGGCCGCTTTCCTAGTGATGGCTTGGGTTTGGTTTCTTTTCTCAGGAGCCCTAATGTGGTAGAGATGGTTTTATCCAGTGTCGGGAAAGGGTAGTAACCAACCCATCTTCTGGATTCAGCCAGTTGCTTAGCAAAACTTATTGCATGCTCACTGAATAGGGAACTTTAATACTTTTTTATAAGTGGGGAGCTAGAACAAAGCCAAACATAAATGCATATCAGTTACCATAAATCCATTCAATTTGGTGATAGAGGAACCCAAGGAAGAGTGAAGCTGAAGTTCATGTAGAATTACTTCTCAGATAAGATAGCATTTAGGTGCAGTGGTAGCTAAGCTTGCTTAGAGTAATATTTCCTACCAGAGATATTCTTGGCACTTGGGGATGAGTTATTCTTTCATTGTTGAAGAATGTCTGTCGTGCTCGCTGGTTGTTTTAACAACCCATACATGCACATTTCCAAATGCCAACTGTTTTTGGATTTTAAAAACTGTTGCAGTTTCATGTGTGATACCATAAAAAAGAAGTTGGATAATAAATGGATAAGTAATTTTTGTAGAAGGACTAGGGTAAGTTAACCAGAGAGTAAGGCCTAATAAGGAGAAATTATTTAATGTAGAGGTGCTGTAACCTTTATGGGACTCAGAAGGGAAGGGTATGTCCAGGATTTATAGTTATTCATTATAGGTAAAATGTTGAGAGGACAGTGGTTTCTGTCAGATACCAACCTATATTTAAAAGGCTTTAAGAGTTAATGTAGTTGTGTACCTCATCAGATTAGATTGCACTGTTTTATCAGAGGATGTGAATCAGCTGGATAGCATAAAGATCCAGGGAGTGAAAGATGGCAGAGTGCAAAGAACAGGTGCTGTGGGGCTGTGAAGGACAAGAAGGGCTTTTAAGAGAAGTCAAGCTAGGACCCAAGATACAGGAGAAGATTTGGGAGATCTTGGAAGTATATATTCTGGAGAACAGGGGAGTCAAATTTTAGTCAAACCCAGAAAGATTTTGTTTGGATATAGTCTGGCACCATGCTCTAAACAAAACAAACACTGACAGGAAAGGAGATCTATGGACAACACACATCTGGTTTATCTATTATAAAAACAATTTAAACAGCCAGCTTCCTGATAAAAGCAAGATGCCAAATCAAGTGACTTCTTGAGATTTTCCAGTTGACTTTGGTCAACAAAGGCCTAATAACAGGCAGCAGGCTATAAGCCCAGGCTTGTCCTTAAAGTTCTAATGTATCTCTCACTAGAGAATCAGTACAAATTCCTGATCAGTTTCAAATTGAATACAGCTAGGTGAAATAAAGTATATTTGAAAGTACTTTATAGGCCCTAAGTCACTCTACAAATATCACTAGTTATTATTTATTCCTCACCCCCATTCTATTAAAAAAATGAACCGACAGATTCTCCTACATTAAGATGAGAACTTATGAAAAAAATTCTAGTCAAATGCTTAGCATTAATGTGATACATAACCACACTCTAAAGGGAGAGGGGATCATGGCAACCATTCAGAATTGAGTCATGATACTAAAGAGACCAATGTAGGGGGGGAAAAAAGAATATTTTACCAAAATATCCTGATGCCTTTACTCTTGTTTGCCCCCACACAGCACAAACTGACCCCGGAATATCTGGAGCTCAGAAAGTACCAGGCCATTGCTTCTAACAGTAAGATCTACTTTGGAAGCAATATCCCTAACATGTTCATGGACTCCTCTTGTGCTTTGAAATATTCAGATGTTAAGACTGGACGAGAAAGCACTCTGCCTCTTGAGGAGGTTTTTGAACTCTCTGGAGAGAACCCTATCCAAAACAAGAAGAGCACAGGTTGATGCAAGAGATGGAAATGCTCTCCCATATCAAGATGTGACCCAAGGGGCTTAGTGGGAACGATGATCATATGGACTCTTCAGATTTCAGAGAATTTGCACTCTTGTCTGTTCTGGTTCTCTTGATAGTCCTGGTTTATCAGCTGATCACAGGAGAGAGCCAGCTGTCTGACACTCACATGGTCTTTTCAGCCAGTTTTATCAAATATGCTGTATGTGTTCTTTTTTAAACTGGTACTCGTAAATGAGAGAAAGTTTATGCTAAGATACTGCCTGCACTGGAATGTTAAACACTAAATATATAACAAGCTGTGTTTTTCTAAGCTGAGGTCTATTAAATAATGTTTACATTGGTCCCAGGGGACATGTATGTTCAGCCATTCAAGAGATAGGATGAGAAAGAGAAGACTGGCAGGACATGCATGGTAAGTTAAAGAAAACTGATGGCACTTGGGACCCAGACTCAATGTTCTGGGGTCGAGTCTCAACGTTCATTCATGTGACTGACACCCAGGCCACTGAGGTTCCCCAGGAAATGATCTTCCACTTGAGCAATGATTTACTTGATATGATTTGCACCATTGTTTTCCTGTAGTCAGTTTGGTGGCCTACACAGTGATGTGTGCTTTGTCACTCTGCCAGAGATTCTTCATTGAAATTCATAATCACTAGTTTATTGCATTAGTAGGGCCAAACATAAAGAAGGTTTGCTTTAAAGTTTCGAGAGAGAAAACCTTTGCAGAAGCCCTTCTTCTCCTCCATTCGGTAACGACTGTCAGTATTGCAGCCCTGGGCCATATGTGACTAAGGTACTATATCTGGTGTGTAGCCCCAGGCAACTCCTGTGTCACCTCTCTGCTCTGGCTGTCCAACAGTGGGACAGGGCTGTAACCAGATGTAGCAGTCTACAGTTCCTGACTACTCACTGCATAGTATTGTAGCATAATTGCAGGAAGTTTTTTATTTTAAAACTGGATTTGGGGCACATTCATTTGCCCCAAAACTTCTATCTAAAGACTCCAGGGCTGTCAGTGGTTTCTAGTACTTAACACATTGAGTCTCCTTAACATAATTCTCCAAATGTGAGCAGGAGTAACCTAGAAACCATACTTGGTCATCTTTGTTTCCTTCTCTCCTGGCCGTGGGATGCTAAAATTAAAATGTTTTTTACACCTCCAGTAGGTGAGCACATTCCATTGCCTTCTAGGCCAACCAATGAATTTAATTTTCCAAGAGAACGTGACAGAGTTAACCTGTGGCTATGGAAGATAGATATACTTCTTCTGGACCTTTTTTTCAGACTAGCTTTCCTGGAATATTTGCTGCATATTAGGCCTGAATTTTTGCAGCTTGTGGATACCACTGTGTAAAAGTTATGGGACCATTTCCATAAAACTCTCAGCAGTCAGTCTGTTTGACAGCTGATGGATTGTGCCAAACACTTTATTTGGGAAAGAAAAGCCCATAAATAAAAGGGTGTTTTCTCTGGGCCTTAGGCATTTGTATGTAATATGGAGAAAATTTCTTTTTTCTCTCATTTACTTCTATAAATTCTCTTTGAATGAATTTTGTGTCCATTAGCCCTCTTTAAAAGAACTTTTGAATTATAAAAATAAATTCTTGTTGTATTATTGCTGCAGATAAATGATTGTTGTGGGAAATTTGGATCATTGACCTTTTGCTTTCGTTTCTAGAGATGTTTCCTATTCCCATAAGTAAAGAGCTATTGCCCCAAAGTGATGGCTGTGGGTGTTCCTACCATCCACAAGCCCTGGTGGCAGGGTTGAGGAGCAAGGAAGTGTCCTTGTGAAGTTTTTAAAAAGCACTTCCACTTAAACTAGCTGTGGAGTGAGCTTCCCTGTGCGCACTCAGTAAGCTCTTAAGTCTCGCCGTCCTTCAGGGATGTTCCTTTTGACAAATATATACTGTAATCTCGAAGCCTAAATTTATATGTGAAATGCTACCTTTTTTAAAATAAGAAATTAAATAAAATTATTTTACTATCAGTGACTGTTTGTTTTGTTTTTCCCCTATATCTGTTATTTTTTGGCCTCTTCAACAGACTCCTAAAGTTGTCTTACCCGTTTCAGCTAGATTGCCAGTTTATTTGCCAGTTGAATCCTTAAAGGCTCTTAATTTTTCTGGGATATCGCATTACATGGAGTAAGAAGTTTTAAAATGGCCTTTCTATATTTCTCTGACATCTCAGATTTAACAAGAGATGTTCTGATTGTAGAACAGGGTCAGCAGCAGAGGTGTAATGAGGTCAGAACATCATGCCTGATAAGCCTGAGCTTGCATAGCTTCTGTCTAGATGTTCCGCCAAGGCCTCACGTAGTTACAGGTGGGGCTTCTCAGAGGTGGCCTGGAATGTGTGATGCTGAAATTAAGTATCTGATGCTGGCTGGGATCAAGGGTGATTATTAAATTTGTGCACTGATTGTTTTGGGAGAGTTGTGGGCGTAGATGATGGGAAGGCCCATCCTGGATGTGAGTGCTACCTGCCCTCTAAGGGCATGTAGTTTGGATAGAATATTAGGACCAGAAAGAGGGCTGCCCTCATCCTTGCTCCTGCTTCACTACTTTGGTGTTTTGCTGTGTGTTCTTCCCCATATAAACCATTTCTCCTCTGTGGTGCTCTTCTGTGCCACCCTGCCTTGGAGCCAGGTGTGTGTTTTGTTTTCATTTCTGTTGAAAAATGAAACTTCTGCAAACTTACCCTTTTTCTTAAACTGGATTTTGGGTGTTTTGTTTCAGAGAAGAGAAAAAGTAAGACTATGCCCCTTTGGAGCCGCTCCTGAGAACTAAAATACTGCAGAAAGGAAAGAGAGACTTAACAGAGGCAAAGGGCATACAGTTTGTATGAATTATGACTGGTCAGTGATACGATATAACTGGTTTTACTAATTTATTTTATTTTTTTGTCTTTAAGACAGGGTCTCGCTATGCAGTTCAGGCTGGCCTTAAGCTCACTTTGTAGCTTAGGTGGTCTCGAACTCACAATAATCCTTCTGCCTCAGCCTCCCGAGTGCTGGGATTACAACTGGTTTTACTAATTTAGATATTGTCAACTCACAAGTGAGGATTGGATTGGGTTCTCCTCTCGGGAACATTCCCTCCTGAGGACAATTTCAGCAGTGCTGTTGGACCAGCAGGGAAGGCTAATTGGAGTTTGGGGGAGAGAAGCGTTTTTACAAATTCCTCCTGGGATCCACTCCTTTAGTATCGTTAGCTACTGTAGACTAGGGATCTTTAACTCAGACTTATTATTCTCTAGGCTTTTGGTAGTAGGTAGGCAGATGAAATGATTTTTGCCCTAGTAGTAAAGAATTTTTTTTTTTTTTTTTTTTTTTTGGCACAGAGTCTCACTACACAGTTCAATCTTATAGTGATCCTCCTGTCTCAGCCTCCCCAGTGCTGGATTACAGACATGTACCACCACATCAGATTTACGTGGCCAATCTAGCATGCAGTACCAGGGATCAAACCCAGGTCCTTGCACTTAACAGGCAGAAGCTTAGAATGCCAAGCTATCTCCACAGCCCTTTTTTAAAATGTGTTTATTGAGGGGGAGGGTGGCTCTCATGTTGCTGAGCTGTCTCCTGGTCCCACCAATCATCTTTTAAAAACTCCACTGAATATGAGATTTTTAATAAATCTAAACCATAACATTCCACCCTAGTCTCCAAAAGGCTCATGTCCATCACATACAGAATGTGTTTAGTTCACCTGAAGGGTTGCCATAGTCTTTAACAGCTGGGCATTGCTGAAAAATCCAAATCCAAAGTCTCCCTGAGACTCAAAGCAAACTCCTTGCAGTAAGCACCTGTAAAAATCAGGATGTTGAATATTTCTGTAATACAATGGCAGTGTAAACATTCTCATTCTAAAA
Source organism: Ctenomys sociabilis (assembly GCA_004027165.1). Taxonomy (NCBI): domain Eukaryota; kingdom Metazoa; phylum Chordata; class Mammalia; order Rodentia; family Ctenomyidae; genus Ctenomys; species Ctenomys sociabilis. The sequence continues at coordinate 43,607 of PVKA01012658.1, read as the reverse complement.
ACGAAAGGATAGAAGGGGATTTAACCAAAATCAAGACTGAAATCTAGCAAACATTAAGTTACATATCTACATACCTATTGCCAGTACATGGGACAGACTGTGGCAAGATGTGAATTCCAAAGCTTTCTCCCTGCTTCCCAGCTGCTTTTCTTAAACAGTTCCCCTTCTTGTCATCTCTGACTTTCTAGGGCCTCCACTGCGTTTTTTAGTTTTACTCTCACAGCTTCATATACTGCTCTATCAGGGCACACTGCCTGGCTTCCTTAACCACCTTCTGGAATTTGGGTGGAAGTTCCATAGCCTCACAGCTCTTGCATTCTGCATGTTTGAAAAACTAGCACCAAATGGATGACACCAAGGTTTTCTGTTGAAGGGAGCAGTAGCAGGTGGCTGCAGCAGCCTAACTGCCTGGATGGCTAAACTGGGAAACACTTAATCTGAATGGGTTGGGCTTCCAGGGCTCCCTTCCCAAAGAAATCTGTTAAAGTTGATTACCTTTTTACAACCTTGAGTTTGTGAAATGTGGAGCCTGGCGAATTCATTAAATCGTTCCTATTGTCTTGACGCAAAGTGGTTGGCTTCTTTATAATCCTGACCTTCTTACCTAACCTCAGTACCCCAGCTTTGGAGGATACTTCCAAACTTATGCAAGTTTTTACATCATCCAACTCTGCTTTATGCTCCTGATTCTCATTATAGAGCTTGCTAAGAACAGATACCAGTATTCATGCCACAGCCTGAACATTGAGCTATTTTGAAATTTTCTCCACTACATTAGTCTCATTTTCCAGTGAAGCCCTTATATCCATCTAAAACCTCGTGAGCCTGAGGTTTCTATATTCACCTTTTGGCTAGCATTCTGGTCACCTGAGCTTTGACCAGCATTGCCCATCAAGCTCTCTCACTTACAGTATTCTAAGGCTTCTCTCTCTGGCATCTCCAGACCTTTCCAAATTTCTCCCAGAAATCTCTTCCAAAGGCTTTTAAACCACATAGGTATAAGTCACAGCAACAGCCAGGATATTGAAAACAAGTCATCCTCATTGCAAAGTGGCCAAGAAGTTGGCTGGATTCTATCCGTGCCACAGTTTATAGAAGGCAGAATTTAAGAGGGATGAGCTAGAGTTGAACCTAGGACAACTGAGCCACACCCCCAGCCCTAATGGAAGACATTTCAAAGGAAAATACTGAAGCAGCTGCATGGATTTTTTAAACTGCACATAGTAAAATGTAAGAGACAATTTAAAGGTAGAACTGCAAAAGGAAACAAGTTAATGATTAGAAAAATCTTCATCCTGGCTCTATAAAGAATGAAAAGTAAGAGAAAACCAAGAATGTGACCAATTATTTCCTGAAAAAATTAGTATGGATAGAAGGAAGCCGGTACTGGCCCCCTGATTTTATACTTTCTGACCTTCATAACTGAGTTGGTATAAGTCATTATAAATTACCTGGTAGTAAATATTATATCTCAGTTTTCTCATTGCTGAGACAAAATACCGAACACCCAAAATTGAAGGAGTAAAGGTTTATTTAGCTCACAGCTTATAGAGGTTCCAATACATAGTTGGCAGGCTCAAAAGCAGGGTGGTGTGACAGGGGCATCAGAAGAGAAGCGGGTTATGATCTGGGCAGAAGGCAGCAAAGCAGTGAAATAATGCAGCAGCAGAAACCCTGCCTCTGCCTTATATCCCTTCCAGGCTGCCTGCCCTTTGGGTGGTGCCACCCACACCCATAGCTCTGCCAACCCTATCTTTGTACCTTGATCACACACTTAATTCCACTATCCCACACCATATACCCAGCCATCTCTGAAAAGCTCCACCTATGACTGCATGAGGCTTTGGGGGGACATGTAGACAGACAAGTTTTCACTATACAGTTCAGGCTAAAACTTAACAGCAATTGTCTTGCCTCCACCTCCTGAGTGCTGTTATTACAGATATGTGTCACTATGTCCGGCTCCAATTCTCTTTTTAATCTACTTTCTACATTCTTATTTCTCTTTTTATGTTCAGTAACATATCTTCCTGTAAGTAATAGTTGGGAACCTAGTGTGTGCCAGTTGCTAAGGCAGATAGCGTTATGGGTGTGGTAGAGAGATACAGCAAGTAAACAGGAAGTTTAATTGTGATGAGCTCCACAAGAGGGTAGGCACTGAGTGCTATGAGAGTTGCAGTGAGAATCATCCCAACCTAGTGGTTTCTAGGAAGCAGTGTCCCTACTAATTATTAAGGACAGATGGGAGACAGCCAGCTTCCTGAGGAGGCCCTTGGTAATGGTAGAAGATTTTTGAGGCAGTGTTTGAGAATCACATGCTAATGCACTTTTAAATGCAAATCACTACATTCCTTTGCCTCAATACTGTCTGGCTACCTTTGCATTGCAAGCCTGTACTTAATACTTCCTGCTTACTAGGAATGGCACAGGTCCTCATTTGTAGGCATTTTGGTTTTGAATCCTCACAACTTCATGAGGAGCTAATGTGGTAATGTTATCTGTATTTTATAGCTGGAATTTAAAAAGATTATTCAGATATCATATGATTAATGGTAAGATAAAAGATTTGGACTAAACAGAGAACTAAACAGCTTCCTGATCCAGGCCCTTGGCCACATAGTCTTTACATTGTCACTTGAAGCAATGGCGTTTAAGGTAATGAAAGCCCTAAATTTAGGGATGATAGCAGAGGATATGTGACCCAAGTAGCGTCGGCAAAAGGGTAAGTAGATGGCTAACGTAAAGTAGTGACCCATAGGGTGACTTTCTGTGCCCTCTGTAGGGCTTGGAAGAAGTGCTCCAGGTGAGCTGAACGGTACAGACCTAATTCAGAAAGACTAGAGGAACAAATCTCCTTACTACTATATGAAGCAAGTGATGGTGAATAGCCTGAGGATGGACGACAGGGCAGCTGTGAGCCCTGTTTTCAGGTAAGAAGCACTCATTTTCCCAGTTGCTGGAACTGTTTCCACTGATAGGTTTTCGCTGAGTCCCTCTGACTCAGTTTCCTTTGACTGCACAAATCCCCCTCCCTGAGCCCTTTTAAGGTAGCCCACTTTCAGTAAGTGGTCGATACACCCATAGACCAAAAGAGTTAGCTGAACCACGGGGTCTGTTTTAAAAAAAAATAGTTCTGCATTGGTTTTCTCCATTTACAAATATGCAAGGGTTTGCATCTTTATTTATTATAGATATAATAACCATAAGTGGAATTCAAACATACAAGGAAAGTTCTGGCAGATCAGTTCTGTTTCCTCTGGTGCCCTATCAATTCTGTACCACCTCTTCTTACTGTGAATTCCAGCATTGGCTATTCTGGACAGTTTCAGACAGACATGAACTCACTTTTCCTTCTCTGTCTGTCTGTCTGTCTCTCCCCCTTTCTATCCCTCCTCTCTCTCTCTCTCTCTCTCTCTCTCTCTCTCTCTCTCTCTCTCTCTCTCTGTCTCTGTATTTGGTACAGTATCTCACTTTATAGCTCAGTCTCATAGTGATCCTCCTATTTCAGCCTCCCCAGTGCTGGGAATACAGGTGTGTACTACTTCACCTAGTCCCAGTGGCCAGCTCAGCATGCCCTGGTTCAGGGCCAATACAGCATTGGTGCCAGGGATCAAACCTGGATCCCTGCACTTGCCTAAGCAAGTGTTTAGTCCACTGAGCTTTTCACTGGCCCACTGTATCTCATTTTATGCAGGCATTTCATGTGTTTTTTACCCCAGGATTCTGCTGGGAAATGGCAGCTGGCCTGTCCTGTTAGGCACAAGAATTAATGATACCTTCCATCAACAACCCTCAACTGGTGGGAGATAGAAATATAAATAGAGAGGAAGTAACTCAAAAAATTTTCAACAAAGCCACCAACCCTTCTGACACCACAGTGGAAGCAATGTGAACAGCAAATTAAATTTCAGCAGATGCTTTTTTAGTGCCTACTGTGTGTCAGGAAGCCTAAATCATGTAAAGTAATGGACCCACAGTGAACAACACAACATTAAGATAGGCATAGTCTGTGCTCTCTTAGACTCAGTAATCTCATGGAAAAGTAAACTTTAAAAAAATTCCAAGTGAAACTGGCTGAATGGGATATAGTTGGTTCCTTGTGAATTTCATTGGTGTCTGGACATTAGTTTTCTTTTTCTCTTGTAAGTTTAGCCAAGGATTTATTTATTTTATTTTTCTTTCAAAGAACCTTTCAAACAACTAGCTCTTGTATTTGTTGAAGATGGATAGATAGATAGATAGATAGATAGATAGATAGATATTTTTTCTCCATAATTTCCTTAATTTTCACTCTGATCTTTCTGGATTCCATCCTTAAAGTGTATTTAGGTTTGGATTGTTGTCTTAAGTGTCTTGATATTCATAATTAGGTTAGTTACTTGACATTGCACTGTTTTGTTTTTTATTGTGAGCATTGACTGTAGTAGTCTTCCCTCTTAGGACTGTTTTCACTGTGTCCCATAATTTGAGTGGTTCCTTCCAGAAAAGGTTTAATTTCATCCTTGATTTCTTCTGTGCCCCATTGATTATTCAGGAGTATATTATTAAGTTTCCATGTGGGTATAGATTTTCTGTGGTTTCTTTTGCGATTGATTTCTATTTCAATGCACAGTGGTCTAATGATATTCATAGGGATGATCTCAAATCTTTAGGGTTTTTTTGTTTTGTTTGTTTTTGGTTTTGGTGGAACCACGCATTGAACTCAGGCCAGACAAGGGCTTATTCTACTGAGCCATATCCCTGGCCCTCAGTTCTTTAGTATTTAAGCGTGATTTGTGGAGTAGTATGTGGTCTAGTTTGGAGAAAGTGCCAGGTGCTGCTGAGATGACTATGTACTCTGTTGTAGTGGGTTGAACATGCTTAGATAACTATTAAGTCCATTTGTTCCAAGGTGTGGTTTATCTCTGATATTCTTTTGTTGATTTTTTGTTTAGTTGATATGTCTCTTTGTCAAAGCTGTGTATTTAGGTCACGCACTATGATTACTTTGGTGTATATTTGAACTTTTGTTTCCTGCAGTTTGTTTTATGAAGTTAGGTGCCCAAATGTTCTGTGCATGTGTATTTACAATTGATATCTCTTTCTGTTTAATTATTCCCTTAACTAATACGTACTGACCTTATTTGATTAACTTTAGCTTGAGGTTTTCTTTGTCTGAAAGTAAAACTGGTATCTCTGCCTGTGGTCCTCAGGAAATACTGTTTTCCAGATACTGATTTTTTTAGTCTCTGAATTTCTTTTTAGAATTTCTTGAGTAGAAAAAAACTGTTGGATTCTGTATTTTTGACCCACTCTGTCAATCTGTGTATTTTAATTGAAGAGTTGAGGCCATTTACATTTAGAGTTATTATTGAAAGGTTAATTTATGTTCATCATCACATTCTTTTTTGTTGATACCTCCTTTAGTTTTACTTTTTTGTTTAATTATTTTTCTTGCCCGGTGTATTGATTCCATCTGATGTTTTTGGCTTTGTTGTCTTATGTCCAGTATTCTTGAGTGCATTTTGGAGCACTGATTTTGCGTTCTTGAATCTCTTAAGATATTCTTCAATGTGCAATGTCCTTATTTGTCAGTCAATTTTGAAAGATAATTTTATAGAGTATGCTAGTCTGGGTGGGAAGTTGTTTGCTTTTATTATATTTTTTTCATAATTTTATTGAAGAACAAATAGCAATGAGACAGTTTCAAATCAAATTACTAGAACAGATTCAATACTTAATACCATTGCATATTATTTTGTTAGTGGTTTTTTGTTGTACAAGGTACATATATGATATTCTATATACAAAACACTATTAGAGCAGATGCCTCTATTCAATGAATTAAGAGAATATAGCTTATACCTATCTTTTTTTTTTAAAGCAGAATTACAGTACAGTTTCAATAATTAATACTTTTTACATTGTTATCTTCCTAGTGGTTATCCATAGTACAAGAATCACACAGGATATCCTGTCCAAACACTATTAGAGCAAATCATTCTTCTTACAGAATTATGCAAAAGTACTGCATATTTATCCTAACTGTACTGTTTATACAAACACAGAATGGTCCTTCCTTTGTATCCCATTTTTTCTGTTTACTCCTGTCAGAGATGGGTATTCTATTGGCATTCGATTATTATAGGTGCTTAAATTAAGCAAAATAATCCAACACAGTCCAGCAGTCCACAATAGTAGTGGGTTATCCGAAGAAGATGTTGACTAGAGTCATTTACAATGCAGCATATTATTATGGCTTTATTTTATATAACTAGTTTTTAATACTTTTCTGCTGGATGGTTAAGACTAAGATAAACCAAGACCTATATAACAAAAAATGTAGCTTTTGTATCTGATGAGGTCAGTCAAGTCCCCTCATGGTTTATCCTGTAACCCTGTACCTCACTTTGTAGATCCTTTGTCAGTGTCAACCATGTGGATGAGTCACGGCCATTGCTTGACCAATTTGCTCTCTATGAAAGCCTGTGAGAAAGTTTTCTCTCCATGTGACTCTCCTTAGGCACACTATAGATAATCGGTCACATGCACCTGTGGCTCCATAATCTCCTTGATGAGAAAATTTGGGGCACAACTGAGTTCTCTGATGTTACAGTACAGGTTCTCCTATGTTCTGAGTCTTCACTGACCTTGAACGGTTATGGCCAAAATGTTGGCTGACCTTACAGCCCTTCCATTTCTCCAATTTTTGATCTGCAAACGTAGGTTGTTAATGATCCAGAAGAGAAGCTGATGATTACCCTGCAAAATATGCAGTTCAGTTTACCCTGTCTGTCTAAATTCTTTTAAGTTGCTGTTATACCTTTTTATTTGTATTTCTTCTTTTGATTTCTTACACTAGGGAGACTATATGATATTTCCACATGTATGTCTGATTTACTTCACTTATGAGTATATGAGTGGCATCTACTTAAATACAAATACTTCAAGTTTATCATTCTTTATAGCTGAGTAATACTCCACTGTATAAAAATACATTATCTTTTTCAACCATTCCTCATGTGATGGGCATCTTGGTTCTTTCCAAGATTTAGCTATCACAAATTGTGCTGCTATGAATGTAGGTACACATATATCACTATGATATGATGTTTTCAGTTCCTTAGGGAAAATTCCCAGTAGGGGTATAGCTGGCTTGTATGGGATTTCCAGTCCTAGTTTTGTGAGGAGTCTCCACACTGATTGCCACAATGGTTGCACCAGTCTACATTCCCACGAGCAGTGGAAAAATGTTCTCTTTTCTCCACATCCTCTCCAGTATTTGTTGTTCATTGATTTCTTTATGATAGCCATTGTTTCTGAGGTAGTATGGTATCTCTGTGTTGTTTTAACTTTCATTTAACAGATGGCTAATGATGTGGAGCATTTTTTCACATATTTATTTGCTTCTTTAATTTCATCCTCTAAGAGTTGTGTATTCATTTCAGATGCCCATTTCTCAATTGGGTCTTTAAATTTGAGGGCCCTAATTATCTTAGTTCTTTATAAATTCTAGAGAACAGACATTTGTCTGAGTGCTTATTAGTTAAGATATTTTCAAAATTTGTGGATTGTCTTTTCACTCTGTTGATAATTTCTATTTATGTGCAAAAACTTCTCAAAAAGAGGTGGTCCAGTTGTTAATTCTTTGAAGTGTTTCCCTTGTGAATATATGTTTGTTCATGAACTCTTTGCCTACCTCTACATCTTCAAGAGTTCCTCCTACTTTCTCTTCCAGGAGATTGAGTGTTTCTGTTTTAATGTTTAAATCTTTAATCCATTTTGACTTTAGCTTAGTGCATGGTGATAGACCTGGGCCAAGTTTTAGTTTTCAGCATGTAGAAAGCCAGCTTTTCTAGCAACATTTGTTAAAAAGGCTACCTTTCTTCCACTCAGGGTGTTTGGCACCTTACTTGAAAATCAGGTGGCTGAGTGTGTTCGTAGGGGCCTCTGCATCTTCTAATCTATTCTATTGATCCTTGGTTCTATTTCATTGCCAATACCATGTTGATTTTATCACAGTAGCTTTACAGTATAATTTCTAGTCAGGAATTGTGATGCCTCCTGCCTTGTCTTTGTTGGCCATGATTGCCTTTGCTATTCTAGGTCTTTTCTGGTTCCAAATAAATTTTAGGAATGATTTCTCTAGGTCTGTGAGGTATGTTGGTGGCAGGTTCATAGGGAGTGCCTTAAATCTGTACAACAATTTTGGGAGCATGGCCATTCTTCATGATGTTGGTTCTTCCTATCCAGGAGCAGGGACTACTTTTCCATTTTCTGAAATACTCTACAATCTCTTTTCTTAGGGTACTGTAATTTTCCACGAAAAGATCTTTGACTTCCTTGGTTAAGTGAATTCCAAGGTATTTCATTTTCCAAGGTGCTACTATAAAAATTATTGTATCTATAGTTTCCCTCTCAGTGTGTTTGTTTTCTGTGTAGAGGAATCCTATTGACTTTTGAGTGTTGACTTTGTATCCTCCTATGCTACTGAATGTGAGAATCAATTCTAATAGCTTCTTGGTGGAGTTTTTTTAAGTCTTCCAAGTTAAGTATCATGTCATCTGCAAATAGTGATAATTCAACTTATATAGCTGTGAATTATCAACTAAATAGTGATAATTCACAGCTAATGGCTGTAGCTAATGATTCCAAAACTATATTGAATAGGAGGGGTGATAGAGGACATCCTTGTCTTGCATCAGATCTAACAGTAAAAGATTTCAGTTTTTTTCCATTTATAATTATATTAGCCGTTTGGTTGTCATAGATGGCTGTTATCAAATTGAAGTAGAGGCCTTCTATGCCAATTTTCTGTAGGACCTTGAACATGAATGCGTGTTGGACTTTTTCACAAAAGTGTCAAAGCTTTTTCTGCATCAATTGAGATGATCATGTGTTTTTTAGATTTTAGTCCATAAATATAGTATATTACATTTATAGGTTTTCGAATATTGAACCATCCTTGCATCTCTGGGATGAATCCTACCTGGTCATGGTGTATGATCTTCTTGATGATTTTCTGTATTCTATTTGCTAGGATTTTATTGAGGATTTTTCCATCTATGTTCATGAGGGAGATTGGCCTGTAGTTCTCTCTTTTAGTTGTATCTTTCCCTGGTTTTCAAGTAAGTATAATACTTGCCTCCAGGAATGATTTTGGGAGGACTGTTTCCTTTTCAATTTCAATGAAGAGTTTGAGGAGTATAAGAATTATATCTTCTATAAATTTCTTATACAATTCAGCTGTGAATCCATCAGGACCTGGACTTTTCTTTGTCGGCTGGCTTTTTATTACATTTCGTATGTTGTTGACTGTTATTGGGTAATTGAGTGTTACTATATATTCTTGATTAAGTTTTACTAATTTGTATCTTTCGAGGAATCTGTCCATTTCTTCTGTGTCTTCTGTTCTGTGAGCGTAAAGATTTCCAAAGCAGCTATTCATAATCTTCTGAGTTTTCACTGGGTCTGTGGTGATTTCACCCTTTTCATTCCTTATCGCTTGTACTTCAATTTTCTTTTGCCTCTTTTTGATGAGGTTGGCTAGAGGCTTATCAACTTTAGTTTTTCAAAGAACCAACTTTTTCATTTGTGGATTCTTTGAACTTTTTTCTTCATCTCAATTGAATTAATTTCTGCTCTAATCTTTATGATTTCTTCCCATCTTTAGGCTCTGGGTTTGGTTTGCTGTTCCTTCTCTAGATGGTGTAGGTGCAGCGTTAGGGTGTTTATTTGTTACTGTTCTGTTTTCTTAATGTGTGAGTTCATAGCTATGATTTTCCCTCGGAGAACTGCTTTCACCGCTTCCCATAAATTTGGTAAGTTATGCTTGAATTTTCATTGAATTGTAGATATTGTTGAATTTCTTGTTTAATTGCATTTGTGACCCAATGATTGCTGAGTAGGGTGTTGTTTAATTTCCATTTATCTAGAGGGTTTTTATGGTTTCCTTTGTCATTTATTTCCAGTTTCATTGCACTGTGGTTGGATAGTGTGCATGGGATAATTTCTATTTTCTTGCATATACTTAAGCATGAGCTATGGACTAGTATGTGGTCTATTCTAGAAAATGACCCATGTGCAGCTGAAAAAAATGTATTTTCAGCTATAGTTGTGTGGAACACTTTGTATATGTCCACCAAGTCCATTTGTTCTAATATCTGGTTCTGTGCTGCTACTTCTTTACTAATTTTTTGTCTGGTTGACCTATCTTTTTGAGATAAGGGGATGTTAAGGTCTCCTGTTAAGATTATGGTCTTGGATATTAGATTTTTCATGTCCATTAAGATTTGTCTTATATAGTTGGGTGCTTATGTGTTTGGTGCATAGATATTTATGAGTGTTACCTCTTCTTGAATTTTTCCCCCTAACCAATATCTAGTGGCCTTTATTTCATTTGATCCTTCTTGGTTTGAAGTTGAGACTGTCTGAGAATAGAATTGCTACTCCTGCTTTTTTCTGAGGTGCTGGGGCATGTAGTATTGTTCTCCATCCTTTGACTTTAAGCCTATGAATGTCTTTTTGAGTTACATGTGTTTCTTGTATGCAGCATATTGTTGGGTTTTGTTTCCTAATCCACTGTGCCAGAGTATTTATCTTAATTGGTGAATTGAGTCCATTTACATTGATGGTTATAATTGAAATGTGTTGACTTATGATTGTCATGTTATTTACCTACTGTTGTTTACTCCTTTTTTTCGTGTGTTTAATTGTTTGCCCTATTTAGTCGGTTCTTTCTGTTCTAGTTCATGGAGTTCTGGTCATTGTGGTCCCTCTCTGGAACCTCTTTCAATAGCCTGTGTAGGGATGGCTTTGTCATCATGAAATTCCTTAGTTGTTCTTTATCATGGAAGATTTTAACTTCTCCATCAAATCTGAAAGAGTTTTGCATGGTATAGTAGTCTGGGCTGGAATTTGTTTTCATAGAGGACTTGAAGTACTGTGCTCCATGCTCTCCTTGCCTTTATGGTTTGTGAAGAGAAATCGGCTGTAATTCTGATGGGTTTTCCTTTGAATGCAATCTTCTTCTGTTCTCTAGTGGCTTTCAGTATATTATTCTTCTGTTGGATTTCTGGTATCTTGACTATTATAAGTCTCGGTGTGTTTTTACTTGGGTTGAAGTTATTTGGCATCCTGTATGCTTCAGTTACCTGAATGTCAGATTGTTTCCTCATATTTGGGAAGTTTTCTGCTATTACTTCTGCCCATATTCTTTTTATATCATTTCTATTAACTCCTTCTTTTTCATTGATGCCTATTAATCTCACATTGTTCATCTTGGCATCGTTTTGCAGGTGATGTATTCTTTTTTCCTGCATCCTCATTGTTTTTAAGAGATCCTTTCTCACCTTTTCACCAGCTGCACCAGCATCTTTAAGATCTGAAACTCTGTCTTTGCTTTCACTCAAACAGTTTTATAGATGCGTGATTGAGATTTTAAGTTCTTCTATATCTCTTTGATGCTGCTTCATGCGATCTATTTCTTTCCTGTATTGCTCATTCAAGGATTCCGTCATATTTCTAACCTCTATTTTTTTTTTATCAGTGTCTTCTTTAGAGGTAGCTATTAATTCTTTTACTGCAGAGTTTTTTCCACATTGGGTTTCCTGTATATATTTCCGTATTTGGTTCTTTACTTCAGATGCTGTGATTTCAAAGATTTCTTTTTTATTTCAGAAATTATTTCTGCTCTGAGTTCCTCTTTCCCTTTCTGCTGCTGTTTCTTTGCTTGCAACACTGTTAATCTATATGTTTCAGCTGAACTAGTGTTTTCTGCACTTGTTCTGGGTGGGCTTTGGGTTTCCTCCATATATTTCTGGATTTGATTCATTACTTCAGATGGTATGTATTGAAAAATTTCTTTACTTCAGGCATTAATTTTGGTCTGAGTTCCTCTATACCTTGTTTCTTTGCTTCTGACTCCATTAGTTCATTGATATCATCTGAGCTAGTGTCCTCTGCAGCTATCATGAGTGGGCTTGAGGCCTGAGATTGCATTTTGCTCCTGTCATTTTGTATAATACTGACCTCTGACCTTTGGTGTAGAGCTTTGGTGCAGTTATAACCTTAGCACATAATGAGATTCAGGTGCCGATCTATTAAGTTTGAGTTTATTGAGTTATGCCTGGCCTGCATCTAGCTGTTGTGTTCAGCTCCTTTTTGCTTCAGTGCTTTTGGCACAACTGTGAGCCCTCTGTTGTGCCCCTGGCCCAGGGAGCACCAGGTAACACCAAAACTCTCCCATACACTCACAGGAACTTGCTGTGCTGGATGAAGGGCAGGAAAAGTCACTAAAATTCTCACTCATTTGGCGGACCTCGGGGCAGGGGCTAGAGGTAATTGCAGGGCCTCACTCAAGTGGGTGCCTGAGTTCTGCTCTCTGGGTCTCTCACCAGCAGGGTGGGGAAACCAGAAGTTCCTCCTCACACTTACTGGGCCAAGCTCAGGTGGATCAGGGTGAGAGAGTTTCAGAAGTTCTCACTTGCTCGGCAGGCGGCAGGCTTGGCGGCAGGGGCTCCGGGGATTTGCTGGGTTCGCGGGGCAAGGGGCGGCGCAGTAGAGAGTCTCACTCATGCAGGTGCCTGAGTTTTGCTCTCTGAGTCTCTCTCATCAGCACAGGGAAACCTAATTGTTTACTTTTAAGGCCTAAAACATTTTCCTCCAAGCTCTCCTGACCTTTACAGTTTGTGTTGAGATGTCTGCTGTAATCCTGATGGTTTTACCTTTATACATAACTTTTTGCTTTTCTTTGACAGCTCTTAAGATTCTGTGTTTTTGTTGAATGTCAGATTTTGATTAAGATGTATCAAAAGGAGCTTCTTTTTATTATCCTAGGTAGTTGGTGTTCTGCAAGTTCTTATTACATGTATGTTAAAAATTTTTTATGCTTAGAAAGTTTTATTGTGATTTCTGAAAAATAGGGGTTTTTATTCCATTTGTGCTGTCCTCTGATTTCTCACTAACTTCAGTTAGCCATATAGTAGCCGTCCTAGCATTATGTAGGAAGGGTGAATTTTTCTTGTTCTCCCATCTTTTTTCAAGCTTCTCTGACTACTTTATAGTGATTTGCCATTTTGTTTTCAATTTCAGAAACCCTCCCTTCAGATTAGTCATTTCTGCAACTTACAAATTCCATATATTTTTTTTTATTTTTGGTATTTCTGCCTAGCACCTTTTCATGGAGTCTGTGTCTTTGGTAACTTTGTCATTCATGCTTTGAACTATTTTGATCTGCCTAATTTTTTATTAGTTTAATGCATAACCATGTGGGTTTGTTTGTACATTTGTTCCTTCATCTTTTGCATTATATCTTCTGTGAACTCATCAAGGTACATAGTGGCTAAGACCTAGGTCAGCACTGATGCCACCACTGCTGCCACAGCCCTCAGCCTGCTTGTTGTCTTGGCAGCACAGTGCTCCCTCAAGATAGACACTGATGCTAGTGCTGTGACAGCTGCAGGTCCAGCCAAAGCCAAGGATATTGCTAACCTGTGGGTCATAGACTTCAAGTCTGAGCTGAAGTGGCAGAACCTGGTCATCAACAGAGTCAACACAGGGCCAGTTTCCAGACTCCTGTGGGGTACTGAGGAAGAAAGAGGCAGTCCAGATAATAGTGAGGGAACTGTTTCAACTGATACTGCAAACAAGAATCTAAAGGCAAAGGTAAAAAACAAGAAGTAAGCAGGGCATGGTGACACATACCTGTAATCCCAGCATGTGGGAGGCTGAGGCAGGAGGATCACTACAAGTTTGAGGCCACCAGGCTTTATAGTGAGTTTAAAGCCAGCCTACATAGTGAGAGCATGTCTCAAAAACCAAAAAAAGAAGCAGATGAGTTGAGTGATAATGCTTTTGTCAAGAACTATGAATTGGAGAGTCAAAAAGCACATCAACAAGATGAAAGTAACAAAACAAAGGATTCTGAAAAATTTGGTGAAAATGAAGAAAATATACATACCAAGGAGTTACTTTCTTTATTTTATTTTTTTATGTATTTAGTACAGGGTATTCAGGGTCTCAGTACATAGATCAGCCTCATAGTGATCCTCCTGTTTTCAGCCTCCTAAGCGCTAGGATTATAGGCACACCACCACACCCAGTCTTGATCACTGTCTCTCAGCATACCCTGGGGATGGGGCCAGCGTGGCTTGTGGTGCAGGGGGTCGTACCCCAGTCCTTGCACTCTGCCTAAACAAATGCTTTAATATGCTGAGCTATCTGGTTGGCCCACCAAGGAGTTACTTTCTGCTAAGGAGAACAAGGGAGCTTATGAATTAATAGTCAGAAGTCTCCATTATAGAGTTACCTCCTGGCTGGCTTCCAAGAAATGTTAAGTAGTTCCTTTAAAAATGCCCTGCCAATCAAAAGTATTCCAGGTCCTTTTTGTTTTAAACAAAGAATTGGATGAGACAAGCCAAATATAGAACCTAAAGTTTCTTTCAAAGGTGAAGGGTGAAGGGATAAAGAGAGAATAGAAGCAAAAATAAAAGCACACACTGTGTCTAGGAGACAGAGGATGGGCTGCCCCGAAGAGGCACAGTCATGGGCTCCTCATGACATCTCATCTCCTTTATGCCATTCACATCTTGTGAGAACTTTCAAAACCTTCTGCATACAGGGTCTGGCCCTATGATCTTGAAACTGATGGGTCTCTCCCATGTCTCTAGCCAGTTTGCCATGCCTAACCTCTTATATCAAAGTCACACAAGAAGTATCTAAAACTGTTTCTCCAGAAGAAGCCTCCTGGGAAAGTGAAGGAAGCCTGTCTTCCAGCAAGCCAGCAGCAAGGTTTGAAAGGCCAGAGTGTTCTGGGAGAGACATCAGGACATGGTATGAAAGGCACCCCTCACACCCTAGGAGTTGCAAGGCTTCAGAGTATGGTGGTAGAGGGGACAATAGAGACATCATGCCAGACAGGGCAAGTGGAGCCCAGAACTACTCTGAAGAACAACATGGTTGATTGCTGTGGACAGGACACAGTAGATCAAGGAAAGAGTAGCATGGTCCACCTTCTCAAAAACCATGATACAAGGCAAATGGGCAAAACTCAGGCAAGCACAGGATGAAGAACCAGTGCTCAAGTAATGGATCTCAAATTAACTGAATTGTACACATCTGCAGCAATTCCATGCCAAGAGGAAGTGGCTTTGGATTTAAGACATTTAAGGGTGGACTTCCATGACAATTTTCAAGGTTAGCGAAGACTCAGGACATAGGAGAACCTGTACTGCAACATCATGAAACTCAGGTGAGCTCCAAATTTTCTGAACAAGGAGATTATGGAACCACAGAGGAAAGAGACTGAAGTTCTAAAGTGTGCCTGGGGAGAGTCACATGAAGAGAAAACTTTCTCTCAAGCTCTCACAGAGAGCAATCTGGTCAAGCATTGGCCGTGACTCATCCACATGGATGACACAGACAAAGGAACTACAGAATAATGTACAGGACTACAAGATAAACCCTGAGAGGACTTCAATGACCACA